>JANAVB010014248.1:0-40075 GCA_029216955.1 Iris pallida
GCACAAAATGCCGATGCCTATACAAGTAAAAGTGCCACGTGCTAGAAAGGAAAAAAGAAAGGACAAAAGGGCAAATAGCAAAAACAAAAAACCGTGCCGGAGGCGACTAGTCCAAGGCTACCCAAAAGCTGTCCTCAGAGTGAGAGCAGCGCCTCCGAACTCTTCTGATCTGACGCAAGACTTTGCTAATCAGTTGTTGAGGTAGGAATTGACGTCACTCGTACCTAAACTTGTTCCGATTCTTCCACAAAACCCAAATACCGGTGGCTGCTACGATCTGACGCCCGTGGGAGCTTCTCCAGCTGGCCAGAAGATCGTTGAAGCCCCCAAAAGGGTGATTTTGTCTGCACCTGGAGCTGAGGCTAGTCCACAGCTGCGATGCCAGGTCACCAGAAAGGAGGACATGCTCCACCGACTCTTCTTGAGGGGATACACAGTAGTGACATCTCGATGCAAGGCTATAGCCGAAGGAGGCGATAGAGTCGTCAGTGGGGAGTTTCTTTCTCTGAGCTCGCCAGACCAGGATTGACCATTTGATGGGGATGCATGATTGCCAGTAAGGGGTAATGAAAGAAGACGGAGTGCCTGTCCCTTTACCGATGATCCTGGCAGATGCCAGCGAGAAAGCGTCGTTAGGATTCGGGATCCACCGTAGGGAGTCTGGCTCATTAAAAATCTACAAATGTACGACAGCGAGTCTATCGACCGCATTCTGACCAAGCCAATCTCGTACTCTGTTCCAATTTCATCCATGATCGGAATCTCACAGTTCATGAATCTCCCTGATGTGGGGATGGTGAACGGCGGGAAGCTCGTCTCCCAGCCAACGCTTGAAGCTCATCAAAGCGTGACCGTTGCCCAACTGCAGCCGGATAAGGGGTTCGGCTAGTTCTTTATCGTGAGACATACGGTGCCAGGTGGCCGAGGATCTGTTGTTCACTAATGCAGTCGTCGGGTGAGAGAATCTGAAGTATCTGGCCTTCATGAACTGGACCAGAGAGAGTTGTCCGTGCGCAGCATCCACCATAACTTCATGGAGCATGCGTCCACTAGGTGCTCCAATCTGCTAATCCCCAGCCCACCCACCTTGGTGGGTTTGGCCATAGTGATCCAACTAGCCGAATGGTGTTTGTCCTCCCCGTGGCTGCTCCCCCAAAAGAAGCTGGCGAAGAGGGATTCGATCGATGTGATAACCTTCTTGGGGGGTCCGTATACTACCAGGGTGTAAATGGGAACGGAGGAGAGAATATGTCGAATTAGAATCAGCTTGCCATCGGAGAGAGTGTGGCATTGTGCCAACCCTCAATTTTTTTCTGATAGAGCTCACAAGGGACTCGAAAATGCTAGAGTTGGACTTGTCGTACACTAACGGACAACCTAAGTAGAAGAAAGGAGGGTACGATGTGGCGAATGAAGTCAGGTTGGATAGCCTGTTGGAGTGGATCATGTCTGCTTTGTGGTGAGTGTAGATGACACTTTTGTTATTGTTGACACGCTGACTAGAGCATTTGGCGTATCTCTCCAGCGTTTTGTGGACAACCTCTACCGAACCGATGTCGTAAGAAGAGAAGATGAGGACATCATCGGCGTAAGCAAGGTGAGTGATGATGGAGCAACCGGTGGTGGTATAAAAATGGTAGAATTGAGTGTTGTTGGTCATGTATTTAAGGTTTCTGCTGAGGGCTTCGGCAGCTATGATAAATATGGTGGCAGAAAGGGGGTCTTCCTGGCGCACGCCACGGCTGGAGGGGAAGAATTCCTCCGCTTGATCGTTGATGACGGTGGAGAACCTGGAATTGCTGATGGATCTGAAGACTATGTCAATCCACGGTTCTGAGAAACCAAAGGCTCTGAACACCCAGATCATGAACTGCCAGTCCAGACGGTCGTACGCTTTTTCTATGTCAATTTTGATAGCGATGTTGCCTCATCTGGCCGGGAATTTTATGCAGGTGACCATTTCTTGGGCGAGGAGGATGTTGTCCATGATGTTTCTTCCCTTGACAAAGTTGCTCTGCTCTTCGGAGATGATCTTGGGCAGGAGGTGAGACATCCGATTGGCGATGATCTTGTTGATGAAGTTGGATAAGCTTATGGGCCTGAAGCCTCTGAAGGTTTCTGGATTCTCTTTTTTGGGAATGAGAATGAGTTTAGCCTTAGATATGGATGTAGGGTATCTCGTACCCTGGAAGAAAGCGATGGTGGCTTTAGCAAATCTGATGCGATGATGTCCCAATAAGTTCTGAAAAAACATCGGAGAACTCGTCTAGCCCGGGTGCGCTGTGTTCATCTAGAGTCCAGACCGCTGCCTTACTTCCTCAGCAGATGGGGTGAGCATGAGCATGTCATTCTCTATATCGATGATGGTAATGGGGACGTTGGAGAGGAATTCGTCGTCCTTGACGATAGCCTCTTTGGTAAAGAGGGACGAGAAGAACTGCGCAGCGGCCTCCTGAATGCTCTTCTGGTCATGAAGTTGGAATGCCGTTGTCGTCCAAGATACGATGGAGATTGAGTTGTTGTCTACGTCCCTTGACAGACGCGTGAAAGAAGCCAGAGTTGCGATCCCCTTCCAGGTCCCAGGCTAGCCTGGCTTTTTGTTTCCAGAATTTTGCCTCGACCTTCAGACGAGACTTGAGAATAGCTCTGGCAAGGTTGAACGAAGCCCGTGTCTCCGGAGTGTTATCCAAAGCGTACTGGGTTTTCGCTCTGGTGATATCATCCTCCGCGGTGCTGATCGCCTGAAAGATGTTGCCAAACGCGGCCTTGCTCCATGAGGAAAGCGCCTTGTTGGTAGTAGTAAGTTTGGCTGCCACTCTAACCAGGGGCTCGGGGTTATCAAAGGAGCTCCAGGAAGCGGTCACTACTGGAATGAACTGAGGGTGATGTCTCCAGAAATTCAAAAAATGGAATGGTTTTTTGATGTGCTAGAAATTACTGCTGGTCTCGATGAGGAGAGGGGAATGATCCGATTCTGTAGAATTCAGGTGAGAAAGGTTGGATATAATTCCTACATCAGCCCAGAGGCCGTTAATCAGAGAACGATCAAGACGGGAGTATTGTCAGCGATGGCCTTCCTGCATGTTGTGCTAAGTGAAAGCGTTGCCAGAAAATGGAAGTGTTTGCCATTAAAATTGTTTGATTGAAAACTTTAATACAAACAGAACAGTGTTACAATGTAGGACTTAGATGTAGTCCTAGGAGTACACTTTTGTTTAAGCTGGGTCCTTAGTGCCAATGGAGCGAGTGGTAATACGTTGACTCCGTTGACCGGCTGACGACGGTTATCGGTTCTCTGAAGGCGTGGATTGCTCTGGGTGCTGGAGCTTGCTGAGAGGAGGAAGACGTTGAGTGTCTGTATCTGCCTCTCTGATGATTCCTTGTATGTTCATTGTGGATTCTCTGTGTGTGTGTGTGTGAAGGAGAAGATCCCTCTATTTATAGTTTTGCAGGCTGGCTGCTCATGCGCGCATGTAGGATACGCCGGTGTGTGGGGATGCCACGTGGAGGTTGCTGATGGAGACGCGTAGATGATGTGCCCTGATTGAGGAGGAGAACTCTTCATACTGCTGTTGTGAGCCGGCACGTAGCAGAGGAGAAGATCTTTCTGTTGCTGAAAATTGGACGAGTTGAGTCAAAGGACACGTGTCATCGACCCATGGCTCGAAGATCTCGGATTTGGGGGGCAGTGATCTGGTGAGCTGTGCCTTGGATCTGGGCGCAGGAGGAGGCTGTGGTTCATAACCTTTAGGAGTTACAAACCATTTAGGGCGCATGGCTTTTAGGGCGCATGCAAGTGACCTTTCTTCTGTCTTTCGGGATCAGAGATCAGTTTGGGGTGCATGGCTTTTGAGGCACATGCAAAGCTTCAACTGGAGACTCTCCTTCTTTCTTTCGGGATCAGTGAAGAGTCTGAGGTGCATGGCTTTTGAGGCGCATGCTGGTTTGGACGCATGGTCGTAGAGGCGCATGGCGATTTGGACGTATAGCCATAGAGGCGCATGCGGATGGCCACGTGGCAGTAGCCGTCGGAATAGAGTCATGATGATGCTGACGTTGTCGACGCTTCGTTCTCTAAAAAAGCTGCTGTTCAGACTTTGGGAAGCGTGCTGCCAACTCTGGTGTCAGTTCAGCATTTAATGTTTGTGATGTTCGATGGACAGCTGAGTGGGCACATTGGTTGGTGTCCCACTCGGCATGGAGATGTGAGGGAGGGCGCATCCTCTGTGATACGCCAGGTACTGTAGGGCACGTCTATGTGATGCGCCTGATGCTGGAGGGTGCGTCCGTGTGATGCGCTGTTTAGCTGGCGCATCCGATATGTCTTTTAATGACGCGGCTGTCTCGCTCCTCGAGTGCTATAAATAGCCGTTTGGCTGAATTCGAGGCGTCCGGTTCATCCATTTAATACAAATTCATTGCACAGAATTCGGAGAGTCATCCACTTGGCACGTGGGTTTGATTTGCCCGGCCTATAAATAGTGGCATGGAGAGAAGGTTTGCTCCTCATTCCCTCACGTAATTCCAACATGAACTTGGATATGCGGGTGCATTCTGTTGACGAAGTGCTCCCGAGGGTGAAGATGAGACGTCGTGTTGTCTTCGATGCACTTGAAGGTGACTGTTACATCCAAAAGACGGAGTCGAGGGCTTCTGAGGCAGGCGGAAGGTGCCTGTTGCATCCAAAGATAAGGATGTTCGGGCCTCGTCTCCGTTATTTCGGAAGAGCCGTAGATCGGAATGGTGGTGCTAGGCTCTCTCTTCCTTCAAAGTGGGTGCCGCCCACTTTGATTGTGTTGAAAGCTCCTTGTGCCATGATTTCGATCACGGTCTTCCTTGGTCTTTGGAGGCTCTTTCGAAGTCTCCCCTGGCCACAGCATTTGCGGTGCTCTTCTCTTCCTTGGTTCCAGCCAGAGGGTTAAATGCTTTGCTTGGCGAAGCACTTATCAGGCGAGCCTGGCTGGAAGAGCGGCACATAACTGGGCTCTGCTCGGCCAGGTGAGCCTGGTTGGAAGAGTTGCACATCACTGAGCTGCTGAAGGGATGCACATAACTGAGCTGCTGGAGAGATGCACATCACTGAGCTGCTAAAGAGATGGTAGGATGCGCCTGGCTGGAGGCGCATGACATCTGCTGTGCCTGGCTGACAGCGCATGGTGACTGCTGCACCTATCGGAAGGCGCATGGTGGTTGCTGCGCCTATCTGGAAGGCGCATGGTGGCTGTTGGCTGTAGATCTAGGATCCTTCCTTTATAGAAATTCTCCTTTGTACAATCTTTTCTAGACATGTAATAGACTTTTACATATATAAATAAAAAGTCCTTCTTCGAATGTCTATGGCTTATTCGATTAGCTGTCTGAGTTCTGGCGCATATAATGCCTGGCGCATGGGCTTTCTGGTTGTGAAATTCCATGCTTCTACAAGACCCCCTTCAAAGTTTTCAAAACTTTTGAATAAGTTTTGGAATACTTTGAATAAGAAGCATGGAGGTCAGGGCGCATAATTTTTGGGCGCATGCTTGTTCAGGCGCATGCTCCTTTCAGTTGATGATGATGACGCCTTGGTAACCCAAAAGATTGATGATGATCTTTTGGTTGTATTTGTTGTCATCTCCTCACGGAACCCGAAGCGACGGCTGAGATTACACGTCATCGGTTCACGCGTGCGACCAAGCCCTATAAATAGGTAAGGGTTGGAGAGAGAATTCATCTGCTCTGTGCCTTTGCTTTCTTTAGAGTTTTTTCTTCAAAACCCTAACTTTTTCTTCTCTGGGAGAATGGCTCCCAAGACTCCTCGCGGTGGTGCCGGCAAGGGGAAGGAGAAAGCGAAGGAGCCTGCGGAAGTTGTAACGGCTGACGTTCCCCGACGGCCTGTCGAAGTTCGGCCGGAGGTGGTTGGTAAGTCTCATTTTTTCGTACACCAACGCACATAGACCTTGGGTCTTTAATGATGTGCCGCGGTCTTTGTTCGCCGACGCGCATGGGTTTAGACCCTGATGATGCGCCGAGGCTGCTGACGCGCATGGGCTTAAACCCTAAATGCGCCGAAGCTGCTGACGCGCATGGGCTTAAACCCTGAATGTGCCAAAGCTCTTCTTTTTGTTGTTTCTAACATTTTTCTGATCTTTGCTAGTGTCAGTAGCGATCCCGCCTTTGAATAAAGTGTTCTTGGAGGCTGTCTTCAACCAGATGGGAGTAAAGTATGATGAGGAAGTGATAAACCCCGCTCAAGAGGCTCTTATGCTGGATCAGCCTCCCGAGAGAATGACCCAAATCCGTGAGCAACAGTACGGGTTCCTCAAACGGATGATGGAACGTGGTGTTTTAAAATCTTCCACATCTGATAAATTGACCTTCTTGAAGCCTGAGTTCCTATTCGGAGACCGTCTTACACTTTGACCGCTACACGGTCTGGGTCTTCTTTCACTTGGCGGACTCTATGCCCCGGGAGCCTCTACAGTGACGTACCCATTGATACGTTTGCTTACAGTGCTTCGACCTTTATACATCGTATGTTTTGATGGAACGCTCATACCCGAAAGGAGATTTTCGGGTAGAGGGTTGGTGCCATTACGTTTCCAAGTGGGATAAACTGACACTCTGGATCTTGTCACGGTTTCGGACCGAGCTTCGAGAGATTGGGTTGACTGCCGCGATCCGTACTACCCAGGCGGGTGTTGATCTCAACAGGCACATGTTCCTCGCACTACTGGAGATGTTTGATGTCCATACCGGGACCTTTTTTTACTCCGGTGGGGGAATTAGGGTTCGCACTTCATGAGATGTACGAGGTGTCAAAACTCCCTTGGGGGTCGGAACCCTATGAAGAGTACTTTTCCACCAACGAGGAACTTCAAGTCCTGGGGGACAGGGCTGAGGAGATGACGGCCGTCTTTAAGGAAGTGGCGAGTCATCATTACTATATGCAGAGACGGGATAGGAACGGGACGCAGCCTCGTGTGACCGCTTGGAGAGATTATGTCTTTAGACAAAACAAGGAGGATCCCTCACAATTTTCCACTCCACCGGCGCTCTCTCGTAGCGAAGTGTTGTCCGAAATGAGCAGGTTAGGGGAGAAAAATCCCCGAGGAAATGAGGACCAACAGTCAGATGCACGCTCCTACAGCTGCTTCTGGCATCTTGCTTATCGGATGTCACCCAAGGCGGTGTTGGCGTCCTACCTGATGATATGGCTCCGGGATTGCGTGTTTGCGGGCGGATCCGGTGCCGTAGAGAGGGTAACCCGAAACTTAATCCTGCCAGCCGTGAAGCTGGTCTTCGGCCGGCGTTTGGCTCTTCTCCCCGCAATGGTATGTAACCTGCAGCGAGGTTTGAGAGAGTTTGCTGGAAATGTGATTCATGACAGAGGCCGAAACAATAACTTCCCGCGTGCCGAACTGCCGTTTCACTATTTGATAGGATGGCTGATTTTGCATCATCCCAGTATGATGAGTCCAGGCTCGGAAGAAGATTATAAGGCTGGAGATGCACTCCTTCGTCGTTTCAATCGGAGGAGCTGGTCACATACTGGTGTTCCTGTTTGTAGAAAGGTTTTATCCCGTCTTCAGGGTTGGGAAATTACCAAAGTTGGTCCAATCTACTTGGGCTTTGAGGCCAACGAAGATCTAAGGGATCTGGGCGAAGGTACCACCACTCTACCTCAATGGGGATTCCGCTGGTTGCAGAGTATTCGGCCGTCGCATCTGGTATACAGGAACAGGAATCAGTGCTACCTGGAACCATATTTGCCAAGCCGCTTTGCGCGACAATTTGGTTATGCCCAGATGATGTTGGATAACCCCAGTATTTCTCTGGGGTATATTGGAAGTTTGTTGGATGGTGCACGAGCTTGGCATTATTATAATGTCGGATGTACTGGGGCTCGTTTTACGTTGCCCGTCCAAGATCCGCGGCCGCCCATTCTTTACTCAGCCGCCAAATTTTACTGTGCTATGGCTGCTGCGCCCTCCGGATATGACAGGAAGACCAGTCTCATTGCAGGCACCCAGTTAGCGACGACCGGGAACGTGCCGGTGAAGGCCCGATCGCATCGTCCGTCAGGGATAGGTCACCGGAGTGCCCCTTCCGTTTCTCAAGCAGAACCCTCGGGCGATCGATCAAAGCGATGTGCAGACGAAGGGATTGAATCTCCTGTACCGAAGAAGCAGAAGAAGGCGCCGTCACCGACGGCGTCATCGGATTCAACTTCCGCAGAGGTAAAGGCGTCCCATATAATCTGATTTTGGTTCCACAATTTACGAGGCTTCATCTTCTCTTGAAGGAACCGTTAAAAAGAAAACCTCGTACCCCAAAGTCAGGTGGGAGCAGGCGAGAAGGGACGGCGGGCTCGTCTGAAGTGCGTATCCCGCCGACCATGATGTCTCCCATGGAGGAAGATCCGGAGGATGCTGTTGACGTGGAGATTCCGGTATCCCCAGATTACGTCAGGAGGAAAACTGAGGATGCAACAGCTTCCGAGACGGCAAAGGCCAGAACGGAAGCTTCAAGTGCCGAAGGTTTTCCAAGCACGTCGTTTCCTGGTGGTGAAGAAGAATGGAGTTTGTCGTCTTCCGCTGATGTTGCTCCAGAGTTGCAAGAGCCTGTTGCGGAGGCAACAGCAGTAGTTGAGACAGAGGAGAGGGTTGAATCCCCTCTTTATCATGATGAGGGAAGGTCGGCTGCATTATTGCCGAGTCCTACCCCGGCTTCAACCGTGGAAGTTGAGGCAGCTACCACTCAGGAGGTAGCGATAGATTCTGTCCCTGCTGAGGGACTCGATGATGAGACATGTCTGCCAGTCAAGACCGCTGCGACGGGTCAAGAGACAAGTGACAATCTCCCTATTCTGCCAAGGGAGGTGCCAACCGTTGATAGGATGTTGGGGGTAGAAGAGGTGGCTGTTGACGTCGGAGGTTCTTTCGGGCTTGAGAAGGGTAAGGGTGTAGAACCCTCTGTAGCTCCTTCTACTTGGGGGACCATCTCGACGCCTGTGCCGGCTCCTTCTGTTGCTTCGGCTCCTCGGGCTGGAAGTCCAGCCCCTGTTGATGAAGAGCCCATTGATGCCGAGGTTCAAGCCTCGCTGGTTGAAGTTGGCGGATCTTCTTCCGGTCCACAAACTGTAGTAGCTCCTTCAACTCCCGCGATGATGCCGCAGGTCCTGGCGGATGCAGACGAGTATGTGAAATTCCTCGTCGAGGGGGTATACAAAATGTTGCAGAAGGGTGTATCTGCTATGATGGATGCCAATGGGAGTTTTGCGACGGCAAAAGCTCTGGCAATGCCCTGCATCGAGCTGATTCGTATTCACCAAGGACACGACCATATGGCCGAAATTCTGGAGGCTTCGGTGATTGAGCTGGATGAGCGGCTCGCGGAACTTCAACGCATCCAGCGAAACGACCTCTCTGTCCTGATAGATGCGGAGAAGGGGAAGCTAATTGCCGAGATCGAGTCTTTATACCAGGCCACCGTGGGCGTTTGGGAGCGCGAGGTGGCTGAGACCGAGGCTGCGGTAGAGCAGTTGTCTCAGTCCATGAAGACGACGGTGGAAACTCGAGCTGCATTGGAGGCTAATATCGCGGATATCGACACCCAGATGCGCCGCCTTGAAGACCAACGGGCCCGACTCCAGTTAGAGGTCGAGCGTGTCCGGGCTGAACATGCAGCATTCAAGAAGGATGAAGCGACTTTCACTCAGCGGACTCTTGCCTTGGCGCAGCAACGACAACAGCTTGATGAGAAGCATGCAAGTGATACTTCCGCTGGGTCCATTGAATTGATGCGCCAGGAAGCAGAGCGACGAGTCCTGGCGACGGTGGAGGCCCGCGCAGTCGACTTAAAGCTTTGAGTCAGGGAGCTCTCAGCCCATCCTGGGGAGATTCAGGGACAATAGCTTTTCCATTTTTCTTTTGTGTTCTTTTGCAACCCTTACTGGGGGGGATGATGTAGTTTCTTGTACTCCTTTTTCAGAAGAATAAAGAAGTCTACAACTTTTTTTGTGATGTGTTCATCTTTTGTTGTCATGAACTTGATGATTTGTGTGGACCTATTATCTTTTGCGCACCTTGGTTTTCAGGTACAGATAATAAGTTTGAAGGAACCATTATGTTTGCTCAGAGGTAATGTGGACATGGCAATCATTGGGTTCGAAATGATAGAATCTCCCTACTCAGAGGTATTATGGACGTGGTAGAAATGATCTTGGGGGATACGCTGAACAACTCAGAGGTTATATGGACGTAGAAGTTCTGCGATAAATGTACAATAACGCAGGGGTTGTTTGTACAAGATGTTTACTCAGAGGTAATGTGGACGTGGTAAACATGAAGGGTAGCGTAGGCTTACGAAGTGTAAGATTCTGCTTTGTAGGGTGTAGAGAGACAACTCAGAGGTAACATGGACGTGGTTATCTTTCTACTGGAAGATGCTACGGAACAGCTGGGTTCCGGAGGCGTATGAGTTTGTGGAAAGAGGTTGTTTGAGGAAGTACATGTCTGGAGGATGTCAAGAATAGTACTTCTTTAGGAACTTGCCATTGATGGGCATCATAAACAAGTCCCCATTGGGTTTGGCGATGCGGTAAGCACCGTTTGAGTATACCGTCTCTATGATGAAAGGTCCTTCCCACTTGGGCTCGAACTTTCCTGGTGTCTTGTGGGTCAACACCATTGGTCTTCTGACTGCTAAAATCAGGTCGCCAACTTGGAAAGTCCTCTTTTTGACCTTTTTGTTGAAAGTCTGTGATATACGGGCTTGGTAGAGCTCGATACGTTGTTGAGCTAAGAGACGCTTTTCGTCAAGTGCCTCCAGTTTCCGCAGATGACGACGTTGATTATCCTCTTCTGTGAGTTCGTTTGTGATTGCTACGCGGAGCGAAGGTATCTGTATCTTGAGAGGCAGTACTGCTTCGCTCCCGTAGACTAGGGAGAATGGAGTGTTGTATGTTGGGGTCCGTACCGTTGTGCGGTAGGCCCAAAGGCATTCGCCAAGCTTTTCGTCCCAGTCGCGTTTGTTGGATGACACGACCTTTTTGAGCAGCCTAACGATAGTTTTGTTGAATGCCTCAGCCAATCCGTTTGCTGCCGGATTGTAGGCGGTTGAGGCCACGTTCTGAATGCGATTCTCGTCACAGAACCTGCTGAAAATGTGGCTGATAAACTGAGGACCATTGTCATGGATGATCCGCCGGGGTACTCTGAAACGGTAAATGACATGGTATTTGATAAAGCTGACCACCCTGGAGCTTTTTACTTCTGCTAGTGGAACTGCTTCCGCCCATTTGGAGAAGTAGTCGGTGATGGCCAGGATGAAACAGTGTCCTCTCGATGAAGGAGGGGTGATTGGCCCTACAATATCCATGCCCCAGGCTTCGAAGGGCCAGGAGGCGACTGTAGGATGTAGCGGCTCCGATGGTGTATGTATGAAGTCTGCATGAAGTTGGCACGCGTGGCACTTCTTGGCATATTCGACAGCATCGGCAACCATGGTTGGCCAGTAGTAGCCCATACGTCGCAGTCGATTTTATAACTTAGGACCGGGTTGATGAGCTCCACAAGTTCCGTCATGAGCTTCTTGAAGAGCTTCGGCTGCTTCTTCGTTGGACAGGCATCGAAGGAGGAGCCCATCGAAGGAGCGTCGGTACAGCGTTTTGGTAGCTGTATCGTAGTAGAATCGAAGAGAGCGTCTCCTGACTGAGACGGCTTCCTTCGGGTCCTCTGGAAGGATTCCGTAGACAGCGAAGTCGATGAACGGGAACCTCCAGTCTCGGACATTAACACCAGTATTTGTCGGTATGGCGTGAGCCACCTGCAAGCATAGGTTGTTTCTGGGACAAATCAGATCTCGTCCTGTTACCGTGATATAGTGTTGAGTCCCAAAGGGCGCTGCTAATGAGGATGCGAGGCCAGCCAGAGCATCGGCCTCCAAGTTTTATAAACGGGGGACATGTTCAATGAAGAACCCGGTGAAGGTTGAAATGATGTTCAACGCGACTTCATGATAAGGGATTAAATCTTCATGGCGAACTTCGTATTGTCCCCGAACCTGGTTTATGACGAGTTTTGAGTCGCCGTAAGCTTCCAGATGGTCGACCCCCAGCTGTTGTGCGAGCTGGAGTCCCATGACGAGTGCGTTGTACTCGGCAACGTTGTTGGAGCACAGCTTCGAAAGAGAGTACGCACGCTGGATGACCAGCTGATCGGGGGAGACTAAGACTACCCCCACTCCTGCGATGATTTGGCCTTTGGGGCCTGTTCTCGAAGCGCCGTCGAAGAACATCCGCCAAACGGAGCTTCCTTCGGTGACGTTGGATTCTTGGACCTCATCCGGGATATCTTCATATAGTTTTGAGGATTCTGGGATGGGGTGTGCAGCTAAAAAGTCAGCCAGAGCTTGACCCTTAACAGCTTTTTGGGGCACAAACACCATGTTGTACGGTGTTAGCAAGATCGCCCATGTAGCCAGCCGGGAGTTCAATGATCCTGGCTTCGTCATGAGGACTCTGAGCGGATTGACTCGGGAAATGACATGAATTGTCTGACCTGAGACATAATGACGAGTCTTCTGGATGGCAAACACCAAAGCCAAGCACTCCTTTTCGACGGGGTTGTACCGGTGTTCGGCCCCGATGAGTGTTCGACTGAGGTAGTAGATTGCTTGCTCGTAGCCTGTATCGCTGTTTTGAGCGAGCAGAGCGCCAAGAGAATGATCCATGGCACGGACGCAGAGGAGAAATGGTTTGCCGGTGACTGGCGCTACCAGGACTGGTGGGCTCGTCAAGTAGGCTTTGATGTCGTCGAAAGCCTTCTGGCACTCCTCTGTCCAGACATAAGAGACTCCCTTCTTCATGAGCTGAGTGAAGGGTTGACATTTACCGGAAAGGTTTGCTATGAACCTCCGGATATATGCTAGACGTCCCTGTAGGCCTCGAAGTTCTCGAAGGTTCTTCGGAGGGTCCATGTTGAGGATGGCTTTGGTCTTCTCAGGATCAACATGAATGCCTTTCGCTGTGATGACGAAGCCCAAGAATTTGCCGCTAGAAACACCCAGAAAGGATTTAGCGGGGTTCATTTTGAGTTGATGCGCCCACATGAGATTGAAGACCGTCTTCAGGTCCTGTAGGTGATCTCTTTTGAGGCGGCTCTTGACTGCGATGTCGTCAACATAGCATTCGACTGTCTTGCAAAGATGTTGACGGAAGATGGTGCTCATAGCTCGCTGGTATGTCGCACCGGCGTTCTTCAAGCCGAAGGGCATTACTGTGTAGCAGAAAACACCCTTTGGAGTCCTGAATGACGTGTGTTTTGCGTCATCGAGGAACATCTTGATTTGATTGTAGCCTGAATACCCGTCCATGAAGGACATGCGCTCAAAGCCACATGTGTTGTCGATCATCACATCAGTGATTGGAAGCAGGAATTCGTCCTTCGGGCAAGCAGAGTTGAGATCCCTGAAGTCGATACAGACTCGTATCTTTCCGTTCTTCTTGGTGACAGGAACGATGTTGGCTACCCAATCCGGGTGTTGTTCTTCACGGATGAAGCCGCTAGTCAAGAGTTTGTTAACCTCCTGATCGATGGCATTCATGATGTCTGGATGGAAGCGTCGCTGCTGTTGTTTGATAGGTTTGGCATCAGGTAAGATGTTCAACCTATGCATTGTGATCTGTGGATCGAGTCCCGGCATGTCTTCATAGCTCCAGGCGAAGACGTCGATATACTCTTTAGCCAGTTGGATTAAAGATTCTCGATCTTCTCCTTCCAGGCTTTTACTGATGAAGATGGGTTTGGAAGAAGACTCCTCCCCGAGGTCGATCTGCTTGACTTCATCTTCGGTAGGAGGTTCACGAAGCTCAAAATAAGATTCCCATTGTTCCCCTAGGCATTGGGCCCAGGGTTCTTCTTCTAAGGGTTCTGGCGCTTGGTCTTCGCCTTCACCTTTTTGAGGTTGTACTGACGTCATGTTAGCTGACAGCACTTTCCTGAAGACTGATCCGATACTGGTATCGGAATCCCAAGTCGATGCTTTGGACGAATGGGAATGTTCTATGTCTTCTGCATCTGAACTCTCTGGGGTTGATGGCGGCGTGACATAGCCTAACCCTCGTCCAGTCCGATTATAATAATCCTGTGGCTTTCCATTGGGCATCGAAAGCCGGACAGGAAGATGTCGACCCTTGCCGTAGTTTAAGCCTTTGTTGCTTTTCAGGTCGTAGCCCATCTTTTGGATGATGTGCTTAGCCGCATCCGTATACCGATAGACTTGTACTCTGCCGGTATCAGGTTCGGGCTCGATTGACGGGAGGTCCCGACGACGCTCGACTTTGCCCGAGATGATGGTGCCTTAGTCTCGGCTCCGTGGAGGGACTATGAAGACTCCTTGAGACGGTACTATTTGATTATGGTAGACGGTCGTTATTTGTGTTTGCAACGACCGTAGAGCGTTGTCTAATGTATACATGGCATTCCAGTGTGGAAGACAAGAATAATTAAAAGACACTCTATTATTGATAAAGTACGAGATCTTATCCCGTGGGATTACATTGTCAAAGGAGGGTGCCTCTACGTCAGCCGAGATATAATCACCAAGCTCCTCGTCTGTAAGAACTGGGGGCGGACTAGGAGAGTCAAACACAGCTTTGGGGTCTGAGAGGGTTATATGAGCCTTCTCTGACACCTTGGATGACTGCGGCGGCTTGCCCTTGAGACGCACCTTGAGAGGCGCCTCGGTTGCGCCTCCGATGAGTGGTGCCTTCCCTTGTAATTTTGCCACCAGGGGAGCCGATGTTTGAGGTGGCTTTCCCTTGAGGCGTATCTTCAGGGGTGCTTCGCGTTTCCCCTTCAGTCGAATTTTCAAGGGGGCGTCGGGAGTCGTCTCAGGCTCCATGTCCGGCTCTGTTGCCGTCTCTGCCTCATCATCAGCGTCGTTGGCTTCCTCCTCGTCAATGGGCTTGTACAAGTCGGAATCGGTGAAGTAGGCTTCAATCCCTTTGAAAGGATCGATGTCTGCAAACTCCGTCCGGATGACGCCATTGGTAGATATATACTTCATGCACTGGTGGAGCGTGGAGGGCACCACCATGTACTCATGCAGCCATGGTCGACCGAGCAGGATGTTGTAGTTGACCTCGGCATCTACTACATAACAAGTCACCTCAGTTTTGAGGCTGCCAATGTGACACTTCAGTCGGATCTTGCCCAATGGCTCGCTCTTGCTAGCATTGAAGCCACTGATAGTTGTATTGGAGGGCGCCAGCCGGTACATCGGGATCCCCAGCTTTGATAGCAGCGTCTTTGGAATGATGCTTAGGGAAGACCCAGGATCGATCTGAATCCGGCTCACCTTAACCGAGCCAATGTACCCTGTATAATACAGCGATCGGTTATGTCGGTGATGCTTGAGCAGCATGTCTTGTTGGGTGAAAGTTATGTTTGGGATAACTTCATTCGCACAATGACAGTGCGCACAAGTAGTTAGGAGGTCTTCAGGCTGCTTGACCTGACTGAGAAAGGATTCAGCGTCCTTCAGAGCTTCGCAGAGAGCTTCTCGGGAATCTTTAGAAAGACGCAGGAGCTCGAACAAAGACAGGCGCGCAGGTGTACTGGCTAATTGTGCCAGAATGTCGAAGTTGTGAGGCTTGGACAGCCCCGAAGCATTCTCCTTCCGTAGAGGTCTGTCAAAACGGGCCTCCACCTGCTTCTGCTTATTGGCTGCTGAGGGCTTAGATGGACCCTCTTCAGGAATGGTGCTAGGAGGCACCACCTCGGCGGCAGATTCGCCGGATTGGGAGCTCTGTTGTGCACGTGTTTGCACTGGAAGTGCCTCTTCTGTTGAAGAAGAGACTGTGCGGCAAGACTTGATCTTCCTGCCTTTTGATTTGGAGGTAGGGCGTACCTCCGATTGAGTCACCTCGGAGACGAGGTCGGGGTAAACCGAGAGGACCTCTCCTCGAGATGTGGTGAGCGGGGTGAGTCCACTCACATTGTCACGAGTAGGTGGTAAGTTTACCACCTCCATTGTCGCCTTAGGGATGGGGACGACGCCATCTTGTGTGGTAGTTGGCGTTAAGGTGCCGAACTGAAGCGAAACCAGATTGGCCGACACCGTCTTCTCTTCATAGTCGACGGAGATTACACCCGTATTGATCATGCGCTGGATGTAATTCTTGAGGACGTAGCAGTCCTTGGTCGGGTGTCCGACAAACCGATGGTAGTGACAGTACCTTGGGTTGTCCACTTTTCCAACTTCATCGGGCCGCTTTGGGTCCGATAGCTTGATCTTGTCACCCTGCTTCAGTATCTCAAAAAGTTGCAGGGTGTCGTCATCATTGAATGAATAAACCTCCTTGGGTCTTGGTGCCAGTGGAGGTTTCTGAGTAGGCACAGATGCGCCTTTTGAGGCATTAACAGTCAATGCCTGTTTCCCCTTTGCTTCTCGTCCGGAGCTGTTAGCTGCGGACTTTTTCCCCTTATCGTCAAAGGCGAGGAAGCTGACACCCAGAAGACGTGCATTGGCCGCCTTCTTTTCTGCAGCTTCAGCTTCGATGATCAGGGACCTCCAGTCAGGAGGGGGAGTAGAGTTGAGCCAGAGCTTTACTGCAGGCAGCATGTTCATGCTGCAAGCGGAGAGGAGCGCATGTTCTGGCATGCCTGGAGGTAGCCTGAAGCAAGCCTGTCGGAAGCGTTCGATGAACGCCCGAACCGTTTCCTTCTCCTTCTGACGTATCTCTATGAGAGACGCCATCGTCATGTCCTTCCCGCCGTCGTAGAAGCGGTCGAGGAAGAGGCGCGTCAGGTCGTCGAAGGACGATATGGAATTGTCGGGGAGGCTGCAGTACCGGTCATATGCTACTCCTTTCAGGGCCCCGACAAAGATACTGGTGAGGAGCGCGTCCTCCTTCGGAAGATGCCCCGTCTGTGAATGGAAGTACGTCAGGTACCATCGCGGAGAGTCCTTCCCGTCGTATGGGGTGAGTGTTTGTGGCTTATACTTTGGGGGATAAACCACCTTGTTCCACTCGAGGGGATAAGGCTGGGGAATGCCCATCTTCTGGCGTTCCTCTTGCATGTTCTTGGACTCGAAGCGCTCCCGCAGGTCTTTGATCATTTCGACCACATCCTCCGTAGAGCTAGGAGTCGGGAAAGGAGGTACCATCTGGATTGGAGCGTTTGAGGGCTCTGAGGTCCGAGGTGCTTCTGTATCCGAAGGCGCCCGTTGGAGGGGCACACTCGACTCCCCATTAGCTCCTGGGTCAGGACCAGTTAAAGGTGTCCTGATCAAGGCCGATCGCATCTCAAACACTGCTTGAGTCAGTGCTTGCATTGAGGCAGAGAGGGTTTTGAGTCCTCCCTCCAATGAGTCTATGCGCTGGACTATGTCCTGTGACGGCGCATCAGACTCGACATCATCCCCAGCCATGTACACTGTCCTGACACGGCCAGGAGTGGATGGATTGGTTGAGGCTTCGCTTTCGGCCTCACTCTCATGCGGGGGAGTCACTTCTCCTGGTGTTGGGCCACCTCCAGCCACATTCTGGAGTTCATCTTCAACAGGCGCATCTGCAAGGGTCTGCTTGCCCTCGGCTCCGTCTTGAAGGACCTCTTCGTTTCCAGAACTACCCCCGACAGTGTCCTGGAGGACATCCTCATTTTGAGGGGCTTCAGGGAGAGTAATCTCGCCTTGATGATGGAGATCCGCCGCAGCTGTGCTTTGGACATCTTCGTCTTCGGAAGGAGGCTCAACAAGGGTCTGGCTACCCCCAGCTTCCTCCGAGGACTTCTTCCTCGACCGAGTGCCTTCAAACACTCCAGAGGTCGAGACAGCTGTCTTGGTTTTCCTCGGCTGGCTTTTGGATGAAGACGAGGAATTGGCAGTCGTCTTCCGGATTGATGAGGAGTTGGAGACTACGTTGCATGAAGCGACCTTTGGCTCCTCTTCAGCTGACACCTTCGCCCCAAGGCGACGTCGGAGAGGTGTCGATGATTGTAGTCGTTGGAAGACCGACTGTCTTAGTGGAACTGCCGTCTTGCAACAGCAGTTGATGGTGACCACCGCACAAGTATGCCCCGTAAGAGGCGCATCATGCTTGTTGGTCGACTCTCCTGACCGGCGCTTGTGAGTGATCACGTTGCGCAGGTCGTTGGAGGAGAGTGGTGCCTTCACACCCCCTTCAGACGTATGGCAAGGCCAAATGCCGGGGTGGTCAGGTGAGTGTTGCGCCCCCTGATCTAATACCAAGCAGGCATCACGATCAGTAGTGGGGGAACCACAACATTTGAAGTGACTTGAACAGACCTCAAACGCACAACCAGAGGAGGCGCGGGAGTTCAAGACCACTGAGTTTGCCTCTCTCAACTTGGTTGTGCACGCAGTAGATGCGCCCAAGCGAGATGAGGGCTTCGAAAATTGACTCGTTGTTGGTGCAGAAGCACTTGAGTCAACCCTGTACAGCTTGCCATCGGCAGCGCGCGTGATGACGAGCGCGTGCCTCTGGCCGGCTGCTGGCATAGCACGTTTGTGGCGCATGGCCCGTGCTGCCTTGGATTTCTTCGTACCAGCCCGCTGGGGCGCATAGTACTCAGCATCCAAATTCTTCTCGCCATTACAGCGAGTGAGTCTGTCAAAGACAGAGGCTTTTTGTGGCGCATCAGAGGTGATACGCGGGGCATTGGCTGCACCCCTGCTCCGTCGACGTATCTTCCTCGCCTGAGAGGGAGATGGCTGGGGAACGTGGTCGGTCGTACGCTTCTCCAAGGGATGCGCTGCATCGGCGGGCGCACCTTGGTTGCTGAGAACGTCAGCAGGAAGGGAAGGCTGGATTGCTGCATTCCCTTCAGTGGTGGTGCCCGAGGCATCGACCTTGCGTACCCAGGCCGTGCGGATCTTCTTCGGCTTTGGTAGCCGCTTCGAAGGACTCGCACTTTCTTCAAAAATGAACTCCTCGTATGCCTGTTGATTGAGGCACACGACCAGCATCTTGTGGGAGGAGCCCACCTTCACGTCGTCGGCCTGTGACACGACTTTCTCGGAAGAGGAGAAAGAGGTCCCCAGCAGAGTCGCCAGCTTGTTTGCCATTAAAATTGTTTGATTGAAAACTTTAATACAAACAGAACAGTGTTACAATGTAGGACTTAGATGTAGTCCTAGGAGTACACTTTTGTTTAAGCTGGGTCCTTAGTGCCAATGGAGCGAGTGGTAATGCGTTGACTCCGTTGACCGGCTGACGACGGTTATCGGTTCTCTGAAGGCGTAGATTGCTCTGGGTGCTGGAGCTTGCTGAGAGGAGGAAGACGTTGAGTGTCTGTATCTGCCTCTCTGATGATTCCTTGTATGTTCGTTGTGGATTCTCTGTGTGTGTGTGTGTGTGAAGGAGAAGATCCCTCTATTTATAGTTTTACAGGCTGGCTGCTCATGCACGCATGTAGGATGCGCCGGTGTGTGGGGACGCCACGTGGAGGTTGCTGATGGAGGCGCGTAGATGATGCGCCCTGATTGAGGGGGAGAACTCTTTATACTGCTGTTGTGAGCCGGCACGTAGCAGAGGAGAAGATCTTTCTGTTGCTGAAATCTTGGACGAGTTGAGTCAAAGGACACGTGTCATCGACCCATGGCTCGAAGATCTCGAATTTGGGGGGGGCAGTGATCTGGTGAGTTGCGCCTTGGATCTGGGCGCAGGAGGAGGCTGCGGTTCATAACCTTTAGGAGTTACAAACCATTTAGGGCACATGGCTTTTGGGGCGCATGCAGGTGACCTTCCTTCTGTCTTTCGGGATCAGAGATAAGTCTGGGGCGCATGGCTTTTGAGGCACATGCAAAGCTTCAACTGGAGACTCTCCTTCTGTCTTTCGGGATCAGTGAAGAGTCTGAGGCGCATGGCTTTTGAGGCGCATGCTGGTTTGGATGCATGGCCGTAGAGGCGCATGGCGATTTGGACGTATGGCCATAGAGGCGCATGCGGATGGCCACGTGGCAGTAGCCGTCGGAATAGAGTCATGATGATGCTGACGTTGTCGACGCTTCGTTCTCTGAAAAAGCTGCTGTTCAGACTTTGGGAAGCGTGCTGCCAACTCTGGTGTCAGTTCAGCATTTAATATTTGTGATGTTCGATGGACAGCTGAGTGGGCGCATTGGTTGGTGTCCCACTCGGCATGGAGATGTGAGGAAGGGCGCATCCTCTGTGATGCGCCGGGTACTGTAGGGCGCGTCTGTGTGATGCGCCTGATGCTGGAGGGCGCGTCCGTGTGATGCGCTATTTAGCTGGCGCATCCGACATGTCTTTTAATGACGCGGCTGTCTCGCTCCTCGAGTGCTATAAATAGCCGTTTGGCTGAATTCGAGGCGTCCGGTTCATCCATTTAATGCAAATTCATTGCACAGAATTCGGAGAGTCATCCACTTGGCGCGTGGGTTTGATTTGCCTGGCCTATAAATAGTGGCATGGAGAGAAGGTTTGCTCCTCATTCCCTCACGTAATTCCAACATGAACTTGGATATGCGGGTGCATTCTGTTGACAAAGTGCTCCCGAGGGTGAAGATGAGACGTCGTGTTGTCTTCGATACATTTGAAGGTGACTGTTACATCCAAAAGACGGAGTCGAGGGCTTCTGAGGCAGGCGGAAGGTGCCTGTTGCATCCAAAGATAAGGATGTTCGGGCCTCGTCTCCGTTATTCCGGAAGAGCCGTAGATCGGAATGGTGGTGCTAGGCTCTCTCTTCCTTCAAAGTGGGTGCCGCCCACTTTGATTGTGTTGAAAGCTTCTTGTGCCATGATTTCGATCACGGTCTTCCTTGGTCTTTGGAGGCTCTTTCGAAGCCTCCCCTGGCCACAGCATTTGCAGTGCTCTTCTCTTCCTTGGTTCCAGCCAGAGGGTTAAATGCTTTGCTTGGCGAAGCACTTATCAGGCGAGCCTGGCTGGAAGAGCGGCACATAACTGGGCTCTGCTCGGCCAGGTGAGCCTGGTTGGAAGAGTTGCACATCACTAAGCTGCTGAAGGGATGCACATAACTGAGCTGCTGGAGAGATGCACATCACTGAGCTGCTGAAGAGATGGTAGGATGCGCCTGGCTGGAGGCGCATGACATCTGCTGTGCCTGGCTGACAGCACATGGTGACTGCTGCGCCTATCGGAAGGCACATGGTGGTTGCTGCACCTATCTGGAAGGCGCATGGTGGCTGTTGGCTGTAGATCTAGGATCCTTCCTTTGTAGAAATTCTCCTTTGTACAATCTTTTCTAGACATGTAATAGACTTTTACATATATAAATAAAAAGTCCTTCTTTGAATGTCTATGGCTTATTCGATTAGCTGTCTGAGTTCTGGCGCATATAATGCCTGGCGCATGGGCTTTCTGGTTGTGAAATTCCATGCTTCTACAGGGAGGTGGTTGAGTTGCGTGTTAAAATGAAGTTGTTGAATTCTTCCATGACCGGGAAGGGGGGCGAGCGTCCTCCAGACTTCTCTGAGCTGCAAGAAATCGTGTTGAAGTCGCCGAGGCAAATCTATGAGAGGTTGTTGGGAGGAAGTTGAGCGGCTAACAGTTGATCCCAGAGTAGCCTACGCTCTGGAATGTCGCAGCTGCCGTGGACTACGGAGAGAAGAGCTCGGGATTGCAGCTCCGGGTGCTCCACCCAGCACGAGAGAGCCTGTCTGGAGTCCTGAACGAGGCCAAACTTGATTCCGGCAGTAAAGAATATCCAGATGTCGTAGCATCCGGCTATGGCCACCGCGAATCCGAGACTGAATCGGATGCCTTTGAGTCTTTTCTGAGGGATTTTGGGTTCAATGACCACTTGGATATTGATACGGTGGGTTTTCATGAGGCTGATGATTCTGTTCAGCGTCGATTTATTCGCTAGCCTTCTCACGTTCCATGAAAGGATGTTAAGCATTAAGGAGGGAAAGGGGATCTAGGTTGCAGAGCTTCGCGGCTGACCTCGTGGTCCTTGCCGGATGTTGTCCTTGTTTGTTCTTAGTCTTCTTTTTATGAGGTTTGTTGGTGTTATTATCGTTGTCACCTGGAGGATCTGACGCTGTCCCAGTGAGGACAACAGGACTGCTCCTAGTGTCTTCTGTCCGAGTGTAGGCGACAGCATCTTCGGATCTATCAGAATCCGCGAGGGCGCTCATTGGATTGTCGGGATCCAAGAATCCTGCTTCCTCAGCTTGCTTAAACCTGTCTGTGATCTCTTGATCCAATAGGAGTTTAGAGGCTGTGCCGGTGTTTCGTGTCACGACCCGCACCCTAGAGTTAGGGCACGAGAACGTAACGACGCCCAGCCTACGCCGCAGTGTCGGCGGTAGAACGCTGTCCTAGGTCTCATGCATCTAACAGTATAAGGCTAAACAGTTTATACTCCCCGAATGGGGGTGACATAGCAGATACAAACTCAATCACATCTAAGGTAGAGCATGATAAGAATAGATAAAACATGAAATCCAAAAGAGATACAGGAGATAGAAGTCTAAGTGTCTAAGATACATGAACCCAGAAGTACATCTCAAAACTCAATAAGATACAGTAATCCACAAAGTAAATACAACTCCAGACAAAGAAATAACTACCTAAACAAACCCTACTGTGTCTCCTCTAGGCTAGCAGGCACCTCCAGGCTATCTGTAAAATTTATCAACAGGTCCAGTCAGGACTGGAGCGAGCACAGTACATCTCAACATATCATAGCAGGTTAGAAAACATATAACATGCAGTAAAGTAAGATACAGGTACTGAAGAAAAATAGTATGTAAACAGAGAGATAACTGTAATAGAAATATCTACTATACATAGAGAACTAGCATGTGACTAGTGAGTCAGAGTACAATATGAACATGTAAATGGCCTGGGATGATTCTGATGCTACACTATGGAATGATTCTGATGCTACACTACTGGTGTATTATTCACATGTCCACATATACTCTCCCGTACCCCCAATTAATACACAAGAATCCAACCAAGTTATGTTATGTGATGCTATGTAACAGACCCCGAAGGTGGTAGACCCCGAAGGTGATATGACCCCGAAGGTGATATGACCCCGAAGGTGATAGACCCCGAAGGTGATACATAGTAGTCCCATAAATGGGATAAGGATTCTGAGAAGACTCTACGATCATAAGAGTATATGTCGTAAGTGATCAAAGAACCAACGAAGCATAGTGATACGCTATGTAAGTGAAACGCACAGAACATAGAGTATCCGATGCTTCCTAAGGATAACATCTCAAAGAGGGATTCATATAGTACCAATCCGTGTGACCAACGTGACAGTACAAGTAAAGTAATCTACTGCAGGAAATAATTCTAAGCAGGATATGAAATGATCAGAGAATGTACTCGCCTCGATAACCTGAACAGCTGATAAGTAAAGGGGAGGTCCCACTGAAGCCACAGAGTCCTATTTAAAGCAACACAGGTTACAAGGGGTTCAAGTTGAAATAAATAAATCCCTACAGGAAATCTATATTATTCTAGGTTCTTCTAAGTCAAATTAACTCTAGGTCGACTCCGGTCAATAATCTAGTCAAACTAGGTCAAGTGTTGACTTACAGTTGACTTTGGGTCAACTGGTCAACTCTGGTCAAACAGGGTAAATCTAATCTAATTATTAAAGTGTACTTCGTTATTTGTACGTCGAAACTTACGGCACGCAAATCGAGATAAGAAGATTATCGGTAAGGTTGATAATCTTATTATAGTGATCCACGTATCCAACTTGTCAATTTCAGCGATGTGAGATCACTGGAATTGACTGATCTCAGTTTCGTTGTACTAATCCCGAAATACGAACATTATGTGAATTAATTATTAATTAATTATAAAAAGGTTAAACTTAGAGAAATTATCAACAAACATTGTCGGACGATGAAATGAACATCGCCAACGTGTCCAGAATGGTCAAATTAGCTAGGATAGCCTACCCAACGGTCCAATTTGGACACAAGGGCAAAAAGGTAATTTCGGGTCAAAACGGTGTCCGTGTCGGAGCCGTTTTGTACCGAAATACGTGCAAGAAAAAAAAAGTCCAGAAAATATAACAAATTATATGTTCACGCAACCAGAATGTCGATACGAACCCAACGGTATTTCCAGAATTGGATTCCGTTGACCCGATCTCCATTTGGCCCGTTGACCAGAACTTGGAATTCCGGTTTGCACGGAAATGCGTGTCGGAGCCAAAGTTCTCAAAACTTAGCAAACTACCTGTCAACGAGTCCAGAATGACGATACGAACTCAACGGTATCTCCGGAATTGGATTCCGATGAGCCGATCTCAAAATGACCCGTTGACCCGGATATTGGTATCCGACTTGCACCGAAATGCGTGCCAGACCCAATGTCCACCAAAACCTAGCAAATTATATGTCAACGAGTCCAGAATGACGATACGAACTCAACGGTATCTCCGGAATTGGATTCCGATGAGCCGGCGTCAAAAAGTCCCGTTGACCCAGAATGTGGGACCCGCTTTGCACCGAAATGCGTGCCCGGGCCCACGTTCTCCAAATCTAACAAATTTTATATGAAAACATGCCAGAACGACGCCACAAGTCTAATGGTGGTGTCAGAAATGAAATCTGGAGTCCCGTGTTCAAAAATGGAATTTTACAAGTTGGAAATTACGAATTCGGACGACCAACTTTGGCGTCGAATTCAACCAATCAAACAAGCTCACAATGAAACGAAACTGAAGGGGTAGCAAGAGGGTTATACCAGCTTCGCACCGGAACTAGTAGCACGCCAAACGGAGCTGCGGTGGAGGAGATACAAGCTGACGAAGTTGGCCCCGCGAAACTGTCCAAATTTAATACAATTTAAACGGTCAACTTGGTGGCCGGTTTTCATGTATCAAACGATAAAATTAACGGACGAAAATTGACAGGGATGAAGGTGGATATACCGAGATTGCGACGGAGCGAAGAAATCGCCGATCCAACGGTCGGATCTCCGGAAAAACGTGCGCGAAGTCGCTGCGACGGAGCGCCAAAACGAACTTCATTTCGCGCGCGTCACGACGGGACGTCGTTCAAAACGCACGAATCGCCTCGACGGCGCGTCCCGGAGGACGGTGGCCGTCAGGGAACTTCTTGCCAGAGTGGGGCGCGCCCATGGGGTGGTTGCCGGGGGCCACGGCGGCCGATGGCGGCGGCGGCCACGCTCGCTCGCGTGCGCGCCTGGTGTCGAGCTGCTGCTGTGGTGCACTAGCACGCGCGGCGGCGCGCGGTGCTGTGCGCGGGCTGCGCGCGGCCAGGCCCGGCCGGCAAGGGCGCGGCGGCGCGCGGACAAGGTGGTGGTGGCGGCAGCATGGATGGGTGGCGGAAATGGAATGATGTGGAGGTGGTGGTGGTTGTTTAGGAGAAGGTGGTGGTCGGGATGATATTGGAGAAGGAGGAGGAGGGAAAGTAGGAGGAGGAGGCCGAGGTGGGGGAGGCCGACGGCCAGGCCACGGCCAGGGGGGTGGCCGGAGGTCGGGCATGGGGGCTGCAGGTGTTCTTGTTGCTGTTGTTGAGTTTAGTTGGGTTGGAAGTAATAGAAAGGAGAGAGAGAGAGAGATGATAATGAATGAGAGAGAGAGAGAGAGAAAAGTTACTCTCTTGAATTTAGGGCCGGCACCTTGCATGGGTGTTGGCTGCTTTGAAAGTAGGAAAAATGCATGGATGGGATTAAAGTAGGGAGATCTAAGGGCTAGAAATAATTTGTAGGAAATGGGTCATTCCAATGGATTAAATTCAAGGAAAATTTCCCATTAAATAATAAAAATAGGTAAAATGAGAAATTGATATCTTTGGGCAATAAATATGAGGGTGTCCCGATGGAGGGCAACATGAAGCTGGACTGGGCTCGGTGGAGCCGGATTGGGTCAAAACTGGACATTGTGCAAAAATAGAATTATAATTAGACGTTGATGATCATGTGTAAATAAGTAGCACATGGGGATTCCAAATAATGGGACACAAGTGGCGGACGGATAGTAGGCTCAAAGTGGGCCATGTCCATAGTTGGGGCTGACAGGTTTTGGTCGACAGGGGACCCACAAATCAAGTTGGAAAATGAATGTGACGCCGTGGCATGAAATAAAATCGGGTCACGCGTCGGAAAAGTTGTGCAAATCAAATGGAGCCCAAAATGACATGAATGAGTGGGAAACGAAGGTCATGGGTGACGAGCGTCTCGAGTAGATCATCAATGAGGAGTTGGTTTCAAGAAAAAGACTGGTCTGGCGCTCCCAATTTAAATGTCATGGTAACGCGCTGAAAATGATCAAGGAAAAAAGTGGAAAAATCAATTACTGATCGAACGGTCTAATTCGACCCGAAGTTCAGCGAAGAAAAAGGGGCACAAGGGAACAAGTTTGGGTGGGACACCATATACCGTCATGAAGGTAATCGTGTCCACTCCAAAACTCGTGAAGAGAATTTCCAGAGTTGAACATCCCTGATACTCCAAATATCAATGGCATGAAAAAGTACACTAACAGATAAATAAATAGAACGAAATATTTATCAAACCAAATAATCAGGAAAATAAATAAAATGAAAAAAAATTCAACCCGAAATTCAGGGTGCTCACATCCTACCCACCTTACAAAAATTTCGTCCTCGAAATTAAAATATCCCTAGTCCCTCTAGGTCAACCCCCAAAATCAAAGTCCCAGAACTTAAACAAATCATACCATCAAATAAAAACGGCATACAGGGTCATGGCATACGGTGACAGTGTAGTCTCATCTAGGTTTACTAGTCGTACTAACCAACGGTCATAGGGTATCAAACACACAAGCAAATCCAGGGTGCTAAACGAGAAAAGATGCAGAAATATCAAATCATCAAAACTGTAAGACAGTCTACCATCCCACATGAAAACTGGTACTCATAAAAAGTAACTACCAATCATCTGAAAAGTACTATCCCAAGAAAATCAAAATTACAAGTTGAAGAATTGAAAGTCACTTGCATTGAAATCCAATCACAAAACATATACAGAGAGAGCGTTAGAGAGGAAAAAGCTAACATTATGTGTATGGGGGCATGTTCATACAGTTAGATAGTAGACGTGTGTGTGTATCCTTGTATAGGGTTATAGCTTAGTATTAAAAGGTTAAATCCAGTTTTTAGTTCAACATTTACATATAAAATCTGAAAACAAGCTAACATTTAAACCATGGAAAATATGAACATAATGCAATTCCAAAATTTAGGAGTTTGAAACATCACAACTATCTCAATGCTCCCAATACATCCTACCATGATAGAAATGAAACCCTAATCATATTACCAATACATTTATCTACGCGTACAGTTCAATATTACATATTAGATCTGAAATTTAACTAAACATGGAAATTAATGTAAAAATGTTAACATGTAACTAGTTTTCAGAATTTTGGAAAAATTTGAACATTAAAATCCAACTCAAAGTTTATCACAAACTAACAAGTAAGAATATGAAACCTAAATTTATATCCCTACAAACAACAATGTACACAGCTCTAAATATTACATTTAAGAAATAAAACAGTAATTTAAACTAAACATTTGGAATTCAGTATTAAGAGTTAATATGTACACAGTCTTAAATTGACAAGTTTAAACACAATTTTCAACCAAATTCTTTTGAATTGAAACCCTACGTATAACATACATGTGCAATGACGTAAATCTAAATAATAACATGAAATTTATATTTAAAAAAATTACGAACTTAAACATGGAAAAGCAGAGAACCAGAAACATTGGTTATGAAAATTTGGACATCAACAACATATCAATATGTATCTAGATATGTAGAAAAATCAAGTGTAGCATGCATACGTGTTAGGCAAATGTCTGCTATACATATTCATATACATATTCTCATGTCCCAATAAAATTAATTCTACGTTAAGACTAACATTTAGATTCCTACCAAGATTGCAAGCAGGTGATTGACGAAATCAAGACAATTTTATTATTATCTAATACAAGAAAAATAGCAAGAAAGAATAACGATAAAATCTGTTTGCTTATCTGTTCAAAGAAGAACCATTTTGAAATCCAGAGTTAAATATCAAATTCAAGATAAAGTCTAGCAAAATCATCGATAAATTGTATTAAGAAAACTCATAGCAAGAAGTTACACAAGGTTTATGAAACAACTAAACATACTCTTAAGTTAAATGACAAGAAACTAGGCAAAACAACAAACAATAATTCTTTTTTTTTTGAATGACTGAGAAAAAGTAAGAAAACATGTTCAAAATATTTTAAGCACAATCTGATAATCATATGCGTCTATCCAAAATCATGGTACTCTAAATCCTCGTCATACTAGTAAGCAAGGCTACGATAATCACAGAGCCCTTGACTTATGCACATATCTCTAGAATCATGGTATTTAACATTTTCGCGGTGCCGCATGCTTGGCTGCGAAAATCTTAAATTCCCACACCCGAGAAATATATCCAGAGTCAGACTATATGTCCTCACCATGCTGGCTAATGTGACTATAGAAGACTAGATTCCATAACATAGATGACCTAGCCCATATAATTTCATCTTGCCAAAAATTAAATTAATCAACAATGAATACTCAAAAATCAAATCAAAATTTATTAACGAACATCAAAATTCAAAATGAACTAAATCCATCAAAATACAAACTCAAATGCAACAGCTATCGTCAAAATTCAAAATTCGAAAATCTTCCATCAAAATAAATACAAACTCAAATTCAACAATAATCCATAAAAATCAAATTTAACAACAAAAGTAAAATAAATTAAATCAAGGGGAAAATAGAGTTTTCAAATCGAAGTTAAATAAGATTCTCCAGGGTCGTCCCAGGAATCTCTCAAGGGTTCCTATCTGTGATTGAGTACCTTCAAAATATATCCTAATCCTACTGCAGGCTGTAGTGGTACTCTAGTTCGAATACCACTACACTTTAGTCTCGACCTGCATGGGCCACCACTAAAAACGTGTCACGACCCGCACCCTAGAGTTAGGGCACGAGAACGTAACGACGCCCAGCCTACGCCGCAGTGTCGGCGGTAGAACGCTGTCCTAGGTCTCATGCATCTAACAGTATAAGGCTAAACAGTTTATACTCCCCGAATGGGGGTGACATAGCAGATACAAACTCAATCACATCTAAGGTAGAGCATGATAAGAATAGATAAAACATGAAATCCAAAAGAGATACAGGAGATAGAAGTCTATGTGTCTAAGATACATGAACCCAGAAGTACATCTCAAAACTCAATAAGATACAGTAATCCACAAAGTAAATACAACTCCAGACAAAGAAATAACTACCTAAACAAACCCTACTGTGTCTCCTCTAGGCTAGCAGGCACCTCCAGGCTATCTGTAAAATTTATCAACAGGTCCAGTCAGGACTGGAGCGAGCACAGTACATCTCAACATATCATAGCAGGTTAGAAAACATATAACATGCAGTAAAGTAAGATACAGGTACTGAAGAAAAATAGTATGTAAACAGAGAGATAACTGTAATAGAAATATCTACTATACATAGAGAACTAGCATGTGACTAGTGAGTCAGAGTACAATATGAACATGTAAATGGCCTGGGATGATTCTGATGCTACACTATGGAATGATTCTGATGCTACACTACTGGTGTATTATTCACATGTCCACATATACTCTCCCGTACCCCCAATTAATACACAAGAATCCAACCAAGTTATGTTATGTGATGCTATGTAACAGACCCCGAAGGTGGTAGACCCCGAAGGTGATATGACCCCGAAGGTGATATGACCCCGAAGGTGATAGACCCCGAAGGTGATACATAGTAGTCCCATAAATGGGATAAGGATTCTGAGAAGACTCTACGATCATAAGAGTATATGTCGTAAGTGATCAAAGAACCAACGAAGCATAGTGATACGCTATGTAAGTGAAACGCACAGAACATAGAGTATCCGATGCTTCCTAAGGATAACATCTCAAAGAGGGATTCATATAGTACCAATCCGTGTGACCAACGTGACAGTACAAGTAAAGTAATCTACTGCAGGAAATAATTCTAAGCAGGATATGAAATGATCAGAGAATGTACTCGCCTCGATAACCTGAACAGCTGATAAGTAAAGGGGAGGTCCCACTGAAGCCACAGAGTCCTATTTAAAGCAACACAGGTTACAAGGGGTTCAAGTTGAAATAAATAAATCCCTACAGGAAATCTATATTATTCTAGGTTCTTCTAAGTCAAATTAACTCTAGGTCGACTCCGGTCAATAATCTAGTCAAACTAGGTCAAGTGTTGACTTACAGTTGACTTTGGGTCAACTGGTCAACTCTGGTCAAACAGGGTAAATCTAATCTAATTATTAAAGTGTACTTCGTTATTTGTACGTCAAAACTTACGGCACGCAAATCGAGATAAGAAGATTATCGGTAAGGTTGATAATCTTATTATAGTGATCCACGTATCCAACTTGTCAATTTCAGCGATGTGAGATCACTGGAATTGACTGATCTCAGTTTCGTTGTACTAATCCCGAAATACGAACATTATGTGAATTAATTATTAATTAATTATAAAAAGGTTAAACTTAGAGAAATTATCAACAAACATTGTCGGACGATGAAATGAACATCGCCAACGTGTCCAGAATGGTCAAATTAGCTAGGATAGCCTACCCAACGGTCCAATTTGGACACAAGGGCAAAAAGGTAATTTCGGGTCAAAACGGTGTCCGTGTCGGAGCCGTTTTGTACCGAAATACGTGCAAGAAAAAAAAGTCCAGAAAATATAACAAATTATATGTCCACGCAACCAGAATGTCGATACGAACCCAACGGTATTTCCAGAATTGGATTCCGTTGACCCGATCTCCATTTGGCCCGTTGACCAGAACTTGGAATTCCGGTTTGCACGGAAATGCGTGTCGGAGCCAAAGTTCTCAAAACTTAGCAAACTACCTGTCAACGAGTCCAGAATGACGATACGAACTCAACGGTATCTCCGGAATTGGATTCCGATGAGCCGATCTCAAAATGACCCGTTGACCCGGATATTGGTATCCGACTTGCACCGAAATGCGTGCCAGACCCAATGTCCACCAAAACCTAGCAAATTATATGTCAACGAGTCCAGAATGACGATACGAACTCAACGGTATCTCCGGAATTGGATTCCGATGAGCCGGCGTCAAAAAGTCCCGTTGACCCAGAATGTGGGACCCGCTTTGCACCGAAATGCGTGCCCGGGCCCACGTTCTCCAAATCTAACAAATTTTATATGAAAACATGCCAGAACGACGCCACAAGTCTAATGGTGGTGTCAGAAATGAAATCTGGAGTCCCGTGTTCAAAAATGGAATTTTACAAGTTGGAAATTACGAATTCGGACGACCAACTTTGGCGTCGAATTCAACCAATCAAACAAGCTCACAATGAAACGAAACTGAAGGGGTAGCAAGAGGGTTATACCAGCTTCGCACCGGAACTAGTAGCACGCCAAACGGAGCTGCGGTGGAGGAGATACAAGCTGACGAAGTTGGCCCCGCGAAACTGTCCAAATTTAATACAATTTAAACGGTCAACTTGGTGGCCGGTTTTCATGTATCAAACGATAAAATTAACGGACGAAAATTGACAGGGATGAAGGTGGATATACCGAGATTGCGACGGAGCGAAGAAATCGCCGATCCAACGGTCGGATCTCCGGAAAAACGTGCGCGAAGTCGCTGCGACGGAGCGCCAAAACGAACTTCATTTCGCGCGCGTCACGACGGGACGTCGTTCAAAACGCACGAATCGCCTCGACGGCGCGTCCCGGAGGACGGTGGCCGTCAGGGAACTTCTTGCCAGAGTGGGGCGCGCCCATGGGGTGGTTGCCGGGGGCCACGGCGGCCGATGGCGGCGGCGGCCACGCTCGCTCGCCGCGCAGCGCCTGGTGTCGAGCTGCTGCTGTGGTGCACTAGCACGCGCGGCGGCGCGCGGTGCTGTGCGCGGGCTGCGCGCGGCCAGGCCCGGCCGGCAAGGGCGCGGCGGCGCGCGGACAAGGTGGTGGTGGCGGCAGCATGGATGGTGGCGGAAATGGAATGATGTGGAGGTGGTGGTGGTTGTTTAGGAGAAGGTGGTGGTCGGGATGATATTGGAGAAGGAGGAGGAGGGAAAGTAGGAGGAGGAGGCCGAGGTGGGGGAGGCCGACGGCCAGGCCACGGCCAGGGGGGTGGCCGGAGGTCGGGCATGGGGGCTGCAGGTGTTCTTGTTGCTGTTGTTGAGTTTAGTTGGGTTGGAAGTAATAGAAAGGAGAGAGAGAGAGAGATGATAATGAATGAGAGAGAGAGAGAGAGAAAAGTTACTCTCTTGAATTTAGGGCCGGCACCTTGCATGGGTGTTGGCTGCTTTGAAAGTAGGAAAAATGCATGGATGGGATTAAAGTAGGGAGATCTAAGGGCTAGAAATAATTTGTAGGAAATGGGTCATTCCAATGGATTAAATTCAAGGAAAATTTCCCATTAAATAATAAAAATAGGTAAAATGAGAAATTGATATCTTTGGGCAATAAATATGAGGGTGTCCCGATGGAGGGCAACATGAAGCTGGACTGGGCTCGGTGGAGCCGGATTGGGTCAAAACTGGACATTGTGCAAAAATAGAATTATAATTAGACGTTGATGATCATGTGTAAATAAGTAGCACATGGGGATTCCAAATAATGGGACACAAGTGGCGGACGGATAGTAGGCTCAAAGTGGGCCATGTCCATAGTTGGGGCTGACAGGTTTTGGTCGACAGGGGACCCACAAATCAAGTTGGAAAATGAATGTGACGCCGTGGCATGAAATAAAATCGGGTCACGCGTCGGAAAAGTTGTGCAAATCAAATGGAGCCCAAAATGACATGAATGAGTGGGAAACGAAGGTCATGGGTGACGAGCGTCTCGAGTAGATCATCAATGAGGAGTTGGTTTCAAGGAAAAGACTGGTCTGGCGCTCCCAATTTAAATGTCATGGTAACGCGCTGAAAATGATCAAGGAAAAAAGTGGAAAAATCAATTACTGATCGAACGGTCTAATTCGACCCGAAGTTCAGCGAAGAAAAAGGGGCACAAGGGAACAAGTTTGGGTGGGACACCATATACCGTCATGAAGGTAATCGTGTCCACTCCAAAACTCGTGAAGAGAATTTCCAGAGTTGAACATCCCTGATACTCCAAATATCAATGGCATGAAAAAGTACACTAACAGATAAATAAATAGAACGAAATATTTATCAAACCAAATAATCAAAATAAATAAAATGAAAAAAATTCAACCCGAAATTCAGGGTGCTCACATTTGGGGAGGTTGGTTGGGTGGTGGTGACTGTCTCTGGATCTGTGTAATACGTGGCTTTGGACCCCCCTCGGGACTCTGAGCCTTAGTGGTAGGAGCATCGATGTTGACGAGCGACAGTCTGCTGGGAGGTATGGTAGACTCAGTCCTAGCTGCTGGATCTCTGCACTGAAGGATGGTGACAGTAGTGAGAGTTTTCGCTTGTGCTTCTTCTTCGTTGGTGATGTCTGACATGCTCAGGGCTTCAAATCTATTAGTGGTGGAGATCGAGTTGGATTTGGTGAGGTGGGAATGCCTTGTGAGGGGGGGGAGGTGGCAGCCCGGGTTATGTCTGTACTATCTTCGAATCTGAGGTGTTTGTTTGAGGGTGGTTTAGATTGTGGTAATTCCTGCTGTTGTTTCTGCTGGTTTATGTCCTTGCGGCCGATTTTTTTTTGTCTCAATTATGGATGAGCTTTGTAGCAGAATTTGGTAAGGTGTCCTCTGGTGTGACAATGATTGCAAAATAGGACATTGTTGTCATAGACGAGCGGCTGGATATGGGTCTGCTACCCTAGTTCAATGTTAATGGATTTGGGCAGTTCTTTGGAGATGTCAAGTTCTATGCAGACTTTAGCGTAGTTGGCTCTGGTGAGATTCCTAGTTTTCTCTGCCATGGCCACAAAGTACCAAACGAGTTGACAATCCTTTTGAGAGCCGCGGAGATGAAGCAGATCAGGGGGGTTTGGTAGTGTAACCCATGCTGCCACTATTGGCGAGTCTTCTCGAGGGTTGAGGGTCTGCGACCATCTAACTACTGTCATAGTTTTGGAGTCCACCTTGTTGGTGCCATGGATGAGAGCAATTCTTTGATCTTCTTTCGCAGAGAGAAGCAGCAAGATGCTTTTGGGATCCAAGGGTGCAACTCTGTACGCTGATTTGAACTGCCATTTGGCAATGTGTTCTTGGACTCTGGCCAGTTTGGGGCAGTCCGATGAGAATTAGAGTACGAAGGTGAAGGAAAACCTCTGGTGTAGGGAGGACAAGTCAGTATCGGAGAAATGGATCGATAAGGGTTGTCCCTCTGTGGGTGAGGGATATTCAATCTCAGGGAGCGGGACATCCAGAAGGATCGAGCGCTGCAGGCCAGCGCATTCGGGTCTCACCATGTCGACGAATGAGACTGGGGGTGGATCCAAAAGAAGCAACCGCTCAAGGAAGAGGAGAGGGGGGCCCGCTGGGGAGGGAGAATGCTTGGCTATGCCTGGATACGGAGGCGGGGCTCCGGAAGCTGCTGCGCCGTGAGGTCCGTTCGGGATGCACGCGCCAGCTGAGGGCGACGGGCCGTAGGAGAAAGCCCTACGAGCGCTACGGCAGTCGGGGGCGCAAGAGGAGGGGGACCTTCAGGAGGACCTCCTGAAAAATATATATATATATATCGGTTTTGAACAGACTTAGGGGGCTCTAATAACCACGGGCTAGGGGGTTTTTAGCATTTCCTGCTGCTTCCTTTGGGAGCAGTGGGCCATGGGCCCCTTTTTTTTTTTCTTTTTTTTTCTATATCATATATACACTAAAGTATATCTTAAATAAAGTTCTTTATAGTAAAAAAAATTCTAAAAAGCATATAAAAAAATATCTAGAAATTTATCACAAATATTTATATATTTTTCTTGAAATATCTTTATCCAATATATAAAAACTATTAACTATCTATGTATAAGAAATATATATGTATATAATACTTATAAACCAAAAATAATTCCTATAAAATTTCTAAAAAAAATAAATATCAAAAATTATATATATAGTATCTTAGTAACTAAAATCTTGTAAAAATTTTTACCATATAAGATAACAAACATTTAATAGTATTTGATATTCACCAAATCTTAAAGTTTAATTGAAGGCTATTAAATAATAAAACTACAAAATGTTCAATCATAATAATAATAATAATGAAAAATATATATATAGAAAATTTTGAACTTAACTACCATCTACCGTATCTTCTAAACAACAAAATATCTATTTTAGAAATGTCTTCTTTTTTGAAAATTTAAGGGATTTTACATCCTATCCAACTTATAGAAATTTTGTCCTCGAAATTAAAAATAAACGTACTATATTAAATTAATGAGGTTTAATACAAGGGAGGGAAGATACGTCCATTTGTAACTCGGTTTCTGATATGATGGAGAGGGTGGTTAACCCAAGAATCCAAATTGTCGGTATATTCTACAAGACGGGGCATCCTTCGCTCAATGCCCTACCCAACTTATAAAGTTGGCCAACCATGCAAATCGTTGTTACAAAGCTTCTAAGAAGGACGATTTCTAAAGGGTGTCGCAAGAATATTGGGAGTGCTGACCGCAGTCACGGATGCTAAATGAGCCTAGTTATTGCTACCGAGTTATTGGTCAATAACTTCTATGGGAGAATTATAGCATTTTCCTATAAGGGTCATGCTTCAACAAGATGGTAGGAACCTCTTATTTGAATATAACTAGAACGTGTTGGTTTCAGGGATTTCACACTTCGTCTAACCTGGAAAACTAACAGAAGCTCAAAGAACTTAGGGTAAGGATGAATTTATGGCCAAGTGAGAGTCTATAATAAGTAGATGAACCTTGCTCTAGAATATGATTAGGTACGTGTTCGAGATTCTTTAAGTCATAATAACTAGTGGGTGCGGGGTCGGTGTTTGGTATGGTGCATGAGGCATATGCTTGCTTGGGTGGAAAGCCTATGGCATAGATGTGATATGTCTTGTTTGTATCATGGGTGTTCAATTTAGTCAATGGAATGGGTCGATACTTGCATGGTTAAATCCAAATGGAATGGAAATGGGCTTCTATGGTTTGTTTTAAGGAAAATTATATCATACATGGGCGTTATTAAAGGAGAGCACAAGAAGGTATATTTGTATGAGACATGTATGTCATGAGTGTGAACTCTATTAGAGAAGAAAGGCTAGTGTTATGTTCCAAATATAAGTCACAGTAGTGGTATCAAGATGATACGAATAGGAGTATACTTTATAACCCAAATGATTTATTAGTTCCGTTGGAACCAATCTTTGATTTGGATTTTAATCTATATCAGCTGGTCAAGATATCTAAAATCAATCTAAACGATTTCTACTAGATAAGGGTGGCTTAGAATGAGTTTCAACTCGAGCGGTTGAGCTAATTGTTAGTCAGATGGGTCACTAGGTTCCATAAGTCTAAAATGCACCCTTTGTGACTTTTGTGTTTAAGTAGTACATGGGGACTCCATTAAGCGGCATACTAGTTGCATGTGTGTAGAGGGCTTCTAGTAGATCACAACCATATATTGGGTCAAAATATTTGAGTCGAGGTTGGTTCTCTAATTGAGGTCGAAAAGTGCATCGGCATTACGGTAAGGGTTATAACTAGCCTTTTTGCCCTGAAAGTCGTATTATAAAAATAGAGTACAAGGAGATGTGTTTGAGAGGGACATGATATGTCTACTTAAAGGTGGAGTCGTCTACGTCTTGCATATGAAATTTGTTGGAAGGTAACTGCTGGTCTCGTGCTCCGAATATCAATGTCACGGTAGGGAACATCAAATGATTTAAATAGAAAGTGGGAGTTCATGAGTCACTAATTATCTCCCTAATAGAAACCAACTTATTCTAGTCATTTGGTAACTAGTATCTCCTACAATTTAGAAGGCTTACAATTTACTTACTCTAGAAGGTAAGGAATGGTTTTAGGATTAATGAGGTTAGAAGGAATTTTTAAAGTCATAATATTGTACCTTAACTTTTGATAATAAGGATTAAGGCATGATGTAACATGATACGGTAGATATGAATCAAATTCGAGGGCTGCACTCCAATTTCTAATAAATGGAAAATTATTGCATACAACGATACACGAGTCGATAGAATTGAAGGATCCACTCTTCTATAGTATACGAGAGCTTATCGATGGGGTATCGAACTTTAGGGCACGTCATATGAAAGATCTCTAACGGCTAAGTCATAAATTTCTATTTGTGTAAAGCCTGCCAGACTACGGTGATAAGGTTTCTAATGGTGTTGAATGTGGTGCTCATGCATTGATGTTAATAACGTAAATCATCATATGACAGGGTATTATGCTACGGTATTAGCTAAGCTAGTAATTGTGATGTCCCAATGCTAAGTCGGGTCTTAATAACAAAATCTGGATAACATAGAATAATACATGTTGGACTCAAATCTCGGGATGGATGTCTACCATAGTCAGGGTAAATGCTTATTCTTACTTTTTTTCTATTCTCTTATGTCTAAATTGTGGGGCTGGGTCTAGTAAGGGTTGGTTTTAAGCTATACGGGTTGATAGTTAAAGCAAAAATCGAGAGAAGATAATTAGAGACTCACAATAATTGGTTCTTTGAGAATAGATAGTCTCCTTGGTTGATGTTTTGACCAAGGGTATGATTCTAATCATCATCAATTTCAAGTGATTAGAAGATCGCAATAGTAGTTTTAGGGTCGAGGAAAGAACAAGTAACCCAAGGCAAGTTGTAGTCACATGGCTTGGCCGATAGTAGCTATGTTTGTGTACACAACTATCATGGCCATGGGGAATACTCCGTTTCTATCTATCAAATACGAGCATTCGTCTTTCCAAATTAGTGAAAGACAAAAAGCAATAAAGAGTTCAAGAAAGATGTCATCGAATACAATTACGTGATTCAAAAGTGAATGTATAATTCAAGAGGAATTGTCAATGCAGTCGCGGATGAGATCCTAGATACCTCGATATCTCATTCCACGTAGGATAATCAAATGAAGAGCGAACCAAATGCATCAAGGTTGATCAGACCATAATACACCGATTCTGATTAGACAATATGTTAGCGGGCATCCCCAGTATACATATGTCCTGAACAAGCTTGATAAAGAATAAGCTTGCAAAACTAGGATATAAATAGCAACATTATTTAAGATATTGCAAAGTAATAGTACGGGATATAATATTGAAATTAGTAATAAATAGTTCAAGTTTTATAAGGATCTAAGTCTTGTCCGGTGTTCCTGCTTATACAGTCGTCCTACTGTCTCTTGTATCATGCCGTGGTTGACCAATAGAGTATGGGCTACTAAGACTCTATATTCTAGGTTAACATATCTTCCTACACTAACATATATTCATTGCCACCCAGTTACACTTCATTAATAGGTTACAAGGACACGGGGTGATAGGCTGTGAGTCATACTACCCAACTTATAAGAGTAAACTAATGGGGTGATTGAGTAATATAACACGTATAACTAGTATGAGTTATCTCCTAACCTCTCTATCAGGCACGAAGGGAAAGGTTAAGCTTAATGGTAGAAAGGAAATCAAGCAGGAGGAAATCAAGGTAGTCGGATGAGAGTTCAAAATTGGAATCAAAGGAGGAGATCAACCATGTGGATAAGATTCTAGACTTTAATCCTATCTGCAGGCTCACATCGGTACAGTAACGTAACCGAAGTGATGAACTCGACCTGCGAGCCACCACAAAAATAATGTAATGCCCCAGTCCTAAAATACATAGGACCAAGTACGTGAATATGCCAGCTGTATACATACGAAGTATACTCCAATGTATGGAACCCCCCGTATGTATACATAAGCTGTAGAATGCAATAAACCATAATAACTAAATATTATCCACAAAATCAAAATAATAATATAATGAACTATGAATTTGTCATTTGTACATATAGTTGGGCGAAGACAAATCCACTACCCACTATTTTGTGAAAGAAAAAAAATAGACAAAGAAATGATCAATAACAATGGCAAGACGAACCAAGAGTAATCATCTTCGGAGGAATGGAGAAGATCATGACCTTGGCTAGAACACCTGCAAAAAGTCACAAAGCACACACCTGGACTACCCCTATAACCAAACAAGGACAAGGGGTAGCATACTATCAATACACCAAAAAGACATTTAGGAACAGCTTTTATATGTTTCTAATATTTTTAGGAACATATCAAACCGTTCCTAAAAGTGGCGTTGCAATAATTGGAACGCCGATAAAGCGTTCCTATATTTTGACTGGAACGGTTATTAGACGTTCCAAAATTAAATTTTGGAACATATATAATGTGTCCCTAAATTATTTTGGAACAACTATTAACCGTTTCTAAATGTTATTTTGAAACACTTTACACCCGTTCCTAAATGTAATTTGACACGCTTTTGCATTATTCATGTGGCTAGTTTTGAAACGCTTTATTAGCGTTCCTATGTATTTTTTAAATTTTAATTTCGCATTCCAATTTTTAGTTTGAACCACAAATATGTTGATTTTCTATATTGACCATTAAAACACATAATAAGTGGTACAAGATTTTATTCCATCAATAAAACATTCTACAAGCACATCATTTCTGTTTCCATACTGATCAAGGTATTTAGGGATAATTTCAAGAAAACTATTATACTTGAATCATCTCAGGTGTTGAATTGCAATTTGATGGTAGCAAGTATGAGTAGAAACAATTATACCAGGCATAATTTGTCGGATGAAGAGATGGTACAAACTTAATGTGGCAGCTAAAACTAGTCTTTATTAATAAAGTATACAAACAATCTCCTTCGAGAGTTCAAGCATATATTGTTAACATGACGAGGATTGATTACGTATGAACAAATTTTGATAGACGGTCTATCGAATTGAAAACATTGGGAACAAGTAATTCATCAGAAGACCAGGTATCACGACTGCTGCAAGCTTGGGTCGATATTCAATTCCTATAGTAGAGTAGAGAGCTCTCCTTTACGGTAAAATTTCACAG
>JANAVB010014249.1:0-57804 GCA_029216955.1 Iris pallida
ACTAAGCAAGAGGACGAAATATTGGGATGGAATACCATCAATGGCTTCAAATTTAGAACCACTATAAGCCTATCAATCACTCATTTGCGATGAGGAGGCTAATTATACAAGAATTTTTGGAGTTTGTTTAAGGGGTTCAGTCTACGATGACGATCCCAAAATTTGACCATTACGGTATTCTAAGAGATATTGTAGAGCTAGATTACTCTTTTGATACCAAAATTATGCTGTTTAAAATGATGGTTCGACATAACACCAAGCAAGATGGAGAATTGACAAACAGTTTAGATTTATGGTATAAAATAAGGAAACAGATATGTAGATTTCGAACCATTTATGTTGGCTAGTCAAACTGACCAAGTGTACTACATGAGTTATCCTAGTCGACGACGCACTACTCATAATTGGTGTGCTGTATGCAAAACTAAAGCAAGAAATATATATATTGGAGATCAAGCATACCAGGAGGATGAGGTAGTCATGTCTCAACCATATATGATTTTAGCTGACGTTGACGATATGGAGGTTAACGTTACTGTTGTGATGATATAGTTGACGAAGAGCTTGACATAGAGGACTTACCTCATGTAGAAGAGGAGTCTGAATGGATGTATTGGATGAGGAAGAAGAATTTGAAGATGAGGTGAAAATGGAAGTGATAGTGAAAATGAAGAAGTAAAAAATATGAAGATAATTCGGAAGACGAAGAAGAATCAGAAGATGAAGAAGATTAGTATGTATAATTAACTTATGAGTATCATCACACCTTTTTTCTATTAGATTAGCATTAATTATTTGTATTAACACACTATTTTTAATTTATATTAGATTTGCATTGATTATTTGTATCATCACACCATTTCTTATTTCTTTTAAATTTGCATATGGCGGGTCGAGGCCATGGACGACATCGAGGATCTTCATCCTGCCCTCCTCTCCTCCTACTACTCCAGTTACAGATCTCAGAGGAGTTAGCGAGGACGACTTCATTGATGAGGAGGATGGCTTATCTTCGCCGTTCACTCGTACATTGGTAGGGGGAGCAAGCCCTGATATTTCTCAGCATCTACTCCTACTGGTACTGGTGCACCTGGTTCGACTCTGTCTTCTACACCGGGGACTAACCTATCGCTCCTAGGGGCGAATCCATATCTTGGCCTTTTGGTGGACCGTAGAGTGTATATACATCGACCAGGATTTCCAACCCTTTTACTCTAGCAGAGCAGCCAGACAACATCACTCGTCTCGAGTTGTGGGCCGATTGAGCGACGTAAGTATATAATTATTATAATACACATTTATTTATACTCTTTTTATTTTCTAATGTTACATTTTTTTGTTAATTCCAGGTTCTTCCGCTCCAGGCTGGTAGAGATTTGGGCGACTTGATGCATCATCAATTCCATGGTCCCTACCTGAACTTTGGAGACATCCCACTTGATAGACGGTTCATTTGGCTAGAGGTGCTGGGGTATGCCTAAATAATATCGTCTTTCTTTGAAACATTCTTAAATATTTGCTTATTTGTTTTTTTGTTCATATTTGCAGAAGTTGTTGGTGGCCGGCATATAGAGATCACGCGATCTGGAAGTGCTACAAGTCCGTCGCCAGCAAGAGATTGAGCGATATGGTCAACGACCGGAAGGCGTTGGCTACACTAAATAGTGCTATTCGTAAGGAGTGGTTAAAGGAGGAATTTTGGGAGGAGATGAAGAAGAGATAGACACTCTGGCCTATAAGGCCAATTACGAGAAGGTAAAGGCTGCCCGTGCAAGGGTGGTCACCGCACGGGTGGATCCATCCCAATTTTAGAGCATTTTTGATGGTTGGTGATTATTCTTATTTGTTATTTCTTCAATCATTTAATTTTAATGTCTAGTTATAAATTGATGTGTTACAGTGTGAGGAGGTCGTAAGGGTAGGCGGAGACCCGAGCACCATCGACTTTCCTAAAGTTTTTGAGCAGACCCATAAGCGAAAGAAGGATGGGAAGCTCGTAGATGATCGAACGACCAAAGCCTATGTAAGTTTTCCAAGTCCTATCTAATTATATTTTTTTTGTACTGAACTATATTTATTTTACCTAAATAGTTAGTCCTAACTCTAAATATCCTAACTATAACCCTAATTAGTAATATAAATCAAAGACAAATTTAGGAGATGTATGAGACCCTAACCATAACTACTTAATAGTAACTAAAATATGAATATTAACTCTAAATCTATTCACCTATATAAATATAGGAGACGTATGAGACCCTAGCCATAACAATACTTAATACTAACTAAAATATGAATATTAACTCTAAATCTATTCACCTATAAAATATAGGAGACACACGAGACTCTAGAGAGTCGAATCGGTGAGAGAGGGACTGCTACTTGGGGGGGTTGCCGAGGGGAGCTGGGACTAGTCAGCCACGGACGCCGGCTGCGAGGAACGAATTGTTGAAACAAGCTATCGGTAGAGAGAAAGACGGCATCGTGTACGGCACTGGATAGTTGGCATCTCAGCCGTCAAAGAGCTCCTCTATCTCCACCTCTACCTCTACCTGTAGATACATAGACAGGCGATACTACCGAAACCTACAGTTTGTAGCAGATTACATAGATATTGGTGGCCCTACAGGGTCAGATGACCCAGGTGGCCAAAATTCTAGGCACTGCAGGTTTGATTCCTACTACCATTGCACCGGCTCCAGCTTCGACCTCATTGCCTCCAACAATGGCTCCTCCTCCGACCATAGCGCCTACTACACCGGCTCCTACTTCGACTACGGTGACTCCTGTCACACCGGCAACGCTTCTAGCCGTTCCTGTCCAGGACGTACAACGGATCATCACTTTGGTGGGGGCAAATATATGCGTGCGGATAACCGCCTCTGCCTCTGCCACCTTCTTCACCTCCTCCACCTCCTCCACCATAAGTTTGATATTTTTGAGCATCTTGTATGATTTTTCGTTATATTGGATCGATGAGTTTGTATGAAATTTATTGAGTTTACGTATTATTGAAGGAATTTGTATATATGTACTATATTGCGACTGTCGGATGAGTTTGTATGGATTGAGCAGGTTTGAATAATATTAGAGTTCATTTTACTGTATATATTGGTGTTGGATGAATTTGTGTATTATTTGAGGGATTTATACAATTCATGTATATATATATATATATATTATATATATATATATATATATATATATATATAAGAGAAGGGGGAATTTTATTGATGTATCAGGTGCAAAATGTCGAAGCCTATACAAGAAGCGTGCCAAGCGCCGGCAAAAGAAAAGAAACGGCTAGGCAAGCCGACAAAACAGAAACAAGAAAACAAAAACTAATCTAGGGTTTCCCAGAACTGGGGCATGGAGTGCGTGCAACGCCTCCGGATCTTAAGGATCTGTCTGATGATTTCCCTGTACAGTTAAGGAGGTGGAAGATGCCGGCCCTCGTAACGAAACTTGTTCCAGTTTGTCCACAGGACCCAAATTCCTGCGGCTACGACGATCTAATGTCCGGGAAACGCCCTATTTGGAAAGGAGATCGTTGAAGCCCCTATGGAGGGAGACCTTCCTAAACTTGTAGCTGAGAGTCGCCCAAATATTCGTGGCCAGATCATCGGAGTTGAGGATGTGCTCTGCAGATTCGGTTTGAGGGGAAGTACAGCAATGGAAACTCAAAGCTAGGCTGTAACCAAACGAGGCGATGGCGTCGTCGGTGGGGAGCTTCCGGAAGTGGGCTCTCCAGATTAGGATCGACCATTTGATGGGAATGCATCCGTGCCAGAAAGGAGCGATGAGGGGTGATAGGGTCCCGATGCCGCGAATGACAGACCTGGCGGAGAACAGCGAGAACTGGCCGTCCGGGCTAGGGGACCATCTGGTGACGTCCGGGGTGTCGGAGAGGCGGAGATTCGCAGTGCCGAGATGGGCGGCCGCCGCTGGACCGAGCCAGTTGGTGACTCGATCCCAGATCCATCCGGAGAAAGGATCCCAAAGCTCGCGGATCTGGCCTTCCCGTGGTGGAGACAGGGGGGGTGCCAGAGGTTACCACCCAGCTAACGATCGTGGCTCATCTATGAGTAGCCGTTACCCAGCTGGATGTGTATGCGGGTATGCAAGCTGTCGGCCTTGGGTAATGCGTCTCCAGGATGCTGATGCACGGCTGTTGACTGAGGCCGTCCCAGGATAGAAATATCTGAAGTATCTCGCTTGCATGAAGCGATTCCAAATTGAATTGTCTGTGCGCAGCTTCCACCATTGCTTCATGGAACAGGCGTCGGCGATGTGTTCCAATCTACATAATCCAAGACCGCCCTCGGAGGTGGGTTTAGCCATAGTAGTCCAGCTGGCCCAGTGGTGCTTATCTTTGCCTGTGTTGTGACCCCAGAAGAAACTGGCGAAGAGGGATTCAAGCGAAGCGAGAACCTTTTTGGGGGGGTTACAGACCGCCAGGGTGTAGATAGGAATGGAGGATAGAACGTGCTTGATCAGAATCAGTTTGCCTTCGGGCGAGAGGGTAGCATTGTTCCAGTCCTGGATCCTTTTCCTGATGGCGCTGACTATGTATTCGAAGATACCCGAGTTGGCCTTGCCATAGACCCGAGGGCACCCTAAGTAGGTAAAAGGTGGGTATGCTGTGGCAAAGAAAGTCAAGTTGGAGAGCGTTGTAGAGTGTGACCTGTCCGTTTTGTGGTGGGTGTATATGAAGCTCTTGTTGTTGTTGATTCTTTGACCGGAACATCTGGTGTACCTGTTCAGCGTTTGAAGGACAACCTCGATGGAGCCGATGTGCCGGATGAAAAAATGAGGACATCGTCAGCGTAAGCAAGATGGGTGATGATGGGGCAGCCGGTGGTGGTATAAAAGTGGTGGAACCGCAGGGTATTGGACATGCTCTTAAGGTTTCTGCTAAGGGCCTCCGCAGTGATGATGAATATAGTGGCAGAAAGAGGGTCCCCCTGGCGAATGCCACGGCTGGCGTTGAAGAAGCCATCGACCTGGCCGTCGATTATGGTGGAGAACCAGGAATTATTGATGGACCTGAAGATGATGTCAATCTAGGGTTCAGAGAAGCCAAAAGCCCTGAAAACCCAGATCATGAATTGCCAGTCTAGGCGATCGTAGGCTTTCTCCATGTCCAGCTTAATGGCGATGTTCCCTCCTCTAGCAGGGAAATTCATGCAAGTGACCATCTCTTGAGCGAGCAGGATGTTGTCCACGATGTTACGCCCTTTCACAAAACCACTCTGCTCATCGGAGATGATTTTGGGCAGAAGATCCGTCATCCGGTTAGCGATAATTTTTGCGATGATTTGGTTGGCAAAGTTGCATAGACTTATGGGGCGGAAGTCTTTGAAGGTTTCAGGGTTGTCTTTTTAGGGATAAGAATAAGATTAGCCCTGGATAGCGATTTCGGGTATCTGGCTCCTTGAAAGAAGGCAACCGATGCCTCCAAAAAGTCTAGTCTGATGATGTCCCAGCATTGTCTGAAGAATACCCCGCTGAAGTCGTCGGGTCCGGGGGCGTTGTGCTCGTCAAGGTCCCATACTGCGGTCTGCACCTCGGCGACGGAAGGGAGGGAAATGAGCTGTTCATTTTCGTGATCGGTGATGATTCTAGGGATCTCCGCTAGCACTCCCTCGTCCATGACGACCGCTTCTTTGGTGAAGAGATTGGAGAAGAAGTTGGCCGCGGCCTCTTGAATCATCTGCTGGTCTATCAGCTGGTTTCCGTTGTCGTCGGAGATACGATGAAGGTTAAGCTGTTGTCTGCGGCCTTTAACATAGGCGTGGAAGAAGCTGGAGTTGCGGTCTTCATTGTCCCATTTCAGTCTAGCTTTTTGTTTCCAGAATTTTGTTTCTATTTTAAGCCTGGATTTGAGGATGGCTCTGGCGAGGTTGAGCACGGTCCGCGCTTCGGGGGATCTGTTAGCAGCGTAAGAGATCTCGGTGCAGAAAATATCATCCTCCGCATTTTTGATCTCCTGAAAGATGTTGCCGAAAGCTGCCTTACTCTATCTAGAGAGGGCCTTGCTCGTGGCTCGCAGTCTGGCTGTAAATCTGTACAGCGGATCGACATTGTTCACTGAGAACCATGCTGAGGCTACCTCGGATTTGAAGCAAGGATGATGTCTCCAGAAATTCAAGAATTGGAAAGGTTTCTTGATGCGGTGGAAGCTGCTGCTGATCTCGAAGAGAAGGGGTGAGTGATCTGATTCTGTGGTGTTGAGGTGGAAGAGGCTAGAGTTGAGCCCCATGTCAGGCCAGTGGCTGTTGATGAGGGCACGGTCGAGGCGGGAGTATTGACGTCGGGAGCCTTCCTGTATGTTGCACCAGGTGAAAGCATTGTCGGAGAAAGGAAGGTGTGCGAGGTGTGCGTTGAAGGTGAAATTGTTGAAGTCGTCCATGGCCAGAAGTGGAGGCGGATGCCCTCCGGACTTCTCGGCACTGTAAGAGATGGTGTTGAAGTCGCCTAAGCACAGCCACGGAAGGTTCTAGAGGGCGAGGTGGGTGTTAAGCATGTCATCCCATAGGAGTTTACGCTCTTGGAAGTTACAGCTGTCGTGGACGTCGGAGATTAACGTTCTGTTCCGAAGTTGAGGGTGTTCTACCCAGAAGGAGAGGGCTTGGCTGGAGTCCTGAACCATGCCAGAATTGATGCCAGCACTGGCGAGAATCCAGATGTCGTGGCTGCCAGCCAGCGCGGTCGCGAATCCAAGTTGAAGTTGGATGTCGGTGATCCTTTTCTTGGGGATTTTGGGTTCGATGATCACAAGGATGTCAATTTTGTGAATTTTCTTTAGGCTGAGGATTCTATTCATCGTCGATTTGTTAGCTATACCTCTCACGTTCCACGAGAGGATGTTAAGCATTGGATTGGGAGTGGGGAGTGGGTGAGGTGGTTGAGCTTGGCTGCTGACCGTGTGGTCATAGCCGCTTGCTGATTCTTTTTCTTGTTTTTCTTTTTCTTTTTCGAGGAAGATTTCTTGATGAAGGTAATGTGGTCGTCACTGGCCTTAGTCAAACCAACACGTTCGACGGCCACTGGGAGTAACTCGCTGCCTCGATGTCGTTAAGCGCACAAAGAGGGTTGTTGCGATCCAGGAATCCTGCGACCTTGGCTTGCCAGAACCTGCCAGTAAGGGGGAACAAGGGTCAGGGGGGGCGTCGGTGAAGACGAGGTGAGAGGTCCAGATCTGCAATGGACAACTCTAGCTCTTCGATAATATGGTAAGGGTCGTGGGCTACCATGAGCTGCTCATGAGGGGTGCCAGTAATGGGGATAGGGGGGAGTGGAGCTGTTGCCCAAGGGCTTGAGGGAGGTGATGGGGGAGATCACAAGGGGAACAGTGTCGGCACAAAGTAGGGTGGAGGTGGGGGGGTAGAGAGGCTGTCGGATATTAACGCAACAACGCGTGAAACGTCCGGCACTGCCTGGGAGATGTTATCTGATTCAGGGCATTCGTGATCAGAGGTGTGCTCACAAGGGCTCTCAGGGGAGTTATCGATGTCGAGTATAGCAAAGGAGTTAGCAAGGGTGATGGGGGGACTGAAGGGAACAATGTCGGAGTCAGACGAGGTGAGGGGTTTAGTGCTTTGCTGAGGATGGGTTCCTGTGAGCCCGGGAGGGGGGTTGGAGGGCAAGTCAGGCGAGGGAATGCGGGGGGTGGGGGACGCGATCGGGTCGCGAGGATTGCGGTTTCCAGGCTTTTTGAGGGCGGGGTTAGCCCGCAAGCAGCGCTGCAAGGAATGACCGCTCATCTGGCAGTGTTGGCAATAAATAATGTTGTTGTCATACTCCAGTGTTTGTCTGATCGTCTGATGGCCAAGCTCTATCTCACTCATTTTGGGGGGTTCATTGGCGAGGTCGAGCTCAACCCAAATCCTCGCATAGTTGCATTTTGAGAGGTTACGTGTTTCTTCCGCAATGGCAACCAGGGACCCGAAGGAACTAGCTATACGCTTAAGATAGCTGAGGGGAAGCACACTAGGGGGAGGTTGGAAAGGGTGACCCATGTGGATATGATCGACGAATCCACAGCATGGTTGAACTTGGGTGACCATTTGGCGATCTTGGCAATCTGTGAGTCAATTTTGGTGGGGCCCTTTGCCCAAACCATGGTGCAGTCTTGGTCGGAGGACAGGTGCAGGAACATGTGCTTGGGATCGAGAGGGGCGATCCGGTAGCCGTCAACGAGTCCCCAAGCCGTGATAGCCTCCTTCACCCTAGCTATCTTCGGACAACCAGAGGTGAATTTTAGGACAAAAGTCTTGAGAAAGGTGGCGGATAGGGAAGAAATGTCTGCGTCGGAGAAGGGAATGCGGATAGGGTATCCATCCAAAGGTGGTGTGAAGACGATCTGGAAGAGCGATCTTCGCGATTGGTGGGGGAATAACCTTCATACGGTCATGCCGTAATGCTTCGGGTAGGAAGGGACACGGGGAGAAACCGGGTCCAAGTGAGGGGGAAGGGAGAAGAGCAGGGGGTGGGCAGCTGGGTGACGGGGGCGGTCGAGAGGACTGGACCTCCAGTAGCTAGCCCTCCAGCAAAGGGGTTAAGGAATCCCAGCGTGGAGGGGACCTGCGGGGAGGGAGGGGGCAGGCCCACAAAGTGGGAGCCACCTGGCTCACGGAGACCCGCAACAGAGGGGAGAGGCTGGCCCACACCGTGGGAGCCTGCGGGCGTGCGTACTACGCAACCCGCAACTGAGAGAGAAGGCTGGCCCATAACATGGGAGCCACCGGGCGTACAGAAGCCCGTAACAGAGGATGAGGGCTGGCCCACACCGTGGGAGCCATCAAGCTCGCGTAAACCCACAACAGTGGGAACTGGCTTATCCACAACGTGTATATATATTGACAGGTTTGAGCAAAGCATGAAGCAATTATTCTGGCAATAATGGCCAGATTAGCGACTGACCAACGACAGAATATCGATGGATATCTGGAGAAATTTGCAGGCTAGCGACGGCTTTCCGACAACTACCGACGAAAATTCTGAAGGCTACCGACTAACCACCGACGGAAATTTTCATCGCTGATGTGATGTCTGATACCAGAAGCGTATCAGACGAGTTAGCGACGAAAATATTGAGCTTCTAGAAAAGTATTTTTGGCTCACAAAATTGGTAATCCACCGCTAATATGTCGCAGAGTTTGCCATTGGTTTATGTACGTTACTAATCCGTCGCTACATTTGGTCGGCAAATACGTCGGTATAGCGACGGTTTACCAACGTATTTGTCATAGCAACATTAAAGCTATCGACTTACCATTTCCGTCGGTAATCCGTTGGTAAACTTAATTAGTGATGGAAATGTCGTATTTAGCGACGGATAATCCGTCGCTAATCACCAATTTTTTTGTAGTGGTGGACCGCCGCTGGGGAAAACAACTAATATAAGAGAGATAAGAGAAACTTGACTTCTAGCAGAGAAAAAAATTTCGACAAAATTTTCATTTCAACAGAGTTATTATGGCAGTTTTTTGTGGGAGGGAAAATGGGAAGAAATAAGGAAATCTGTCACTGAATTTGGTAGAGATTTATTTCTTACAACCCACTTACCATGTGCTAACCAAACAAAGAAAGTCCCAAATTCAATCACCACTTCCAACAAAAATTGGCACTTTTACTGCAGTTACCTGCATCCAAACAGGCCCTGTGTAGAGACAGATAGATACCATTAAAGTTGTTCTTTGGATTTTATAACTTGTATCAAAGGTCAACAAATTTTTTTATGAAAAAAAAAGAAGTTGTTGCTATCAAATATTTCTGCAAATTAAAAAACAGAAATTTTCATACAGAGTACTGTAATTTATAAAATTACAACAAAGCATAAACTTTCTATAAGCACGAGAGCCCCTCCAAACGGCGTTCTGTATAAAAAAATTTAAAAAAATGTAACATCTTTCCGAGAGGCGTTTCTCCCTAATAAATAACGTTAAACTTCACTCAATGAGTTACAATACGAAGTAACAGACTAATTAACAGAGAAAAAATATTGGAAATGCCTTTAGGAAGGACGTTATTCAAGAAGAAAAAGCCATTTCCTTGGGCATTTTTCTTTGACACGTGGATGGATTTGGAGGAATCCTATGGTTCTTTCTTCGAGGCAGTAGGCATGGGAGCATTGCCGATGGGTAAAAGAGAATTCAAGGCAGTCGAGCTAACATAGTGCAATAGAAAAATTGAACTACAATTGCTCCCAGTCGAAGACTGCCTCAACCATACATTGCTTCTCACGGTTTCCTCCCTGTCAAAGGTTGCTTCCTCTTTCGATCCTTCGAGGAACCTCCTTTACAATTCCAATCTTGTTTTTCGCACCCTCTCATCTTGGATTTTGTCCTTTTTGAATGACATGCCTTCCTCCCAGCCATCTCTCGTTTTTCGGACCCTTCAACCTAGGATTACCTCCATTTTGGATGACGTGGCTCTCTCCCAGCCCAAGCCCCCCTTCCCGAAGCAAACGATCGTGGCTCCGAAGCAAAGGGACGTGGTTCCCTCTCGCTTGTGTGGTAGGTAAGTTAGATGAAAAATGCCCAAGGGAAGGACATTTTCTCATTGATGAAAGCCTTTCCTAAGAGCGTTTCCCAAAAAAATTTTGTTAGTTGTCCCGTTAGTTTGTTACTTTGCAGCTCATTAAGTGAGTTTAACATTTTTTATTAAGAGAAACGTCTTTCGAAAATATACAAAACGACAATTGGAAGGCCTTTTTTAAGCTTTGTTTGAAATATGAGCTTTGCTATGCCTACAACTAAATGCTTACAATCTCCTTACAACCGTCACATGTCGGACTTCGATTGGAGGAGGAGGAAGTGGTGGGGTCGGATGGAGCCCATGTAGCAGGGGGTGAGAGTGGAGGTGGGATCTAGTTGGACCCATATGTAAGAGGTGGGAGAGAGAGGTTGTAAGAAGGTTGTAAAATTTGGTTGTAGACTTAGCATTTTTCTTGACAGGTAATTTCATAGGGGGGTGAAGTTTTGTTTAATTATAGAAAGGAGGGAAAGTTTGAAGAAATTATAAGGAGGAGGATGAAGTGACATTAGTAATGGCGCCCCACATTATTCCCCCCCACCAGGTGACATCACTGATGGCGCCAAGGCACCCCTTCACTACCAAAATATGTCAAATTAGCGACGAAATTAGCGACGCCAGTTAAAAACGTCGCTATATTTTGTGTATTTAGCGATGTATGTAAATGACGTCGCTGAACGTCACTATCAGCGACGTTTAGCGACTATAATTATAGTTTGGAAAGAACAAGTCGCTATGTAGTCGCAAAACATTGCTGATGTATTTTTTAAGCGACGTTTTGGCAAAAATTAATCATGTCCATCGCAATCCTATTACTGAACAGCGACGTTTAGCGACGTCTCACTTACACGTCGCTAAAAACTTTCATTTAGGGTTCTGGGAACCCGATCGATTTCATTTTATTTTCCAAATTTCAATCTCCTGCCGAGCGCTCTCGTTTCTCTTCCCCTCCCCCTCTCGTCTCTGGCGACCACTCCCCCCGACGATCTTCTCCCCTTCGGCGACCCCTACCCGACCCCGACGAGCTCTCCGGCGACCGCTACCCGACGAGCTCTCGTTTCCCTCCAGCCCCTTCCCCCTCGTCTCCTGCCCCAGCGACCCCCCCTCGCCCCCTGGTGACCCCGTTGTCGCTCCTCCACCGTCGACCCCCTCGTCCGCTGCTCCGCTCCGGCGACCCCTACCCGACCCCGTCCAGGTATACCTAACCCTAACCCTATCTCCCACTGACACGACACAGACACATTGACACACTCACTGACACGACACCGAAACACTCATTGACACGACATTACACACTGACACACAACACACAGACACTTGTATACTCATTGAAGAAGACTCTTATACATATGTATACATGTATACATGAAACTCTTATACATATGTATACAATATATACATATGTATACTCATTGATGGTTCCTTTATATACATATATACATATGTATACAATCTCAGAAAAAACTCTTATATAACTATAGTTATATCTATCAATCTACATATATACATATGTATACAATCTCAGGAAAAATTGAACTAAACACACATAGGTATACTCATTGAAGAAAACTGAGATTTCACAATGGAACTTGGATTTTGATACATGAAACGAGATGATGGTTCCTTTAGTTAGCTTGCTTATATTATAATTATATTCTCTGTGAATATCGATTTTACCAGATGGCACCCATGACCCGAGCAGCGGCACATCGTTTGAGGGAAACACAGATTGCTGAGGTGGCTCCTCCTACTGTTAAGGAGGAAGTGGCATCGGTAGCTAGTGAGACCGGGAGTTTCATTCATCCAGCACCTGCAGTTGAATGGCGCTTTCCTCCCGTCAATCCCACTTATCAGAAGATGTTGCGTGATGGTATCATTGAGCGTATGCGTGAGCTGCGTGGTCATCATTAGTATAGTTTTATGGATGTATTTTGTGTTGGACTATTAGTACTTATTACCAGCTGTACTTGTTCTATGGAGATGAGTTTATGGACTTAATTATGGACTTATTACCAGCTGTACTTATTTTATGGAGATTAATTATGGACTTATTACCACTTATTTTATGGAGATTAATTAGGCGAAGTCTTCTCTGTGGTCAATTCTGATACACTATGGTTATATGGTCATGTCATGTGATACACTATTACCACTTGTTGTATCATGATTACTTGATATTCTATTTCAATGATTTTTCTCTCGTAAATCATACACAGAAGCGAAAAGCACACCTTATACTATATTGGCGTCCTATACGACACGTTTGTTTCCTAATAGTATATAAGGAGTATCCTAGTACCTACAATGTATAGAGTATCCTAGAAGTGTAGGTATGATTGGTATATCGTATTACATAGAGTGTATAGAGTGAGTATCCTAATAGTATATAAGATATTTTAGAAGTAAAGTATCCGTGTCAGTCCGAAGTAAGGTGTCTATGCCAGCCCTTCTCTGAAAAAGTAAGTCTACTACCGATATCGCTGATACCAATACTCATAGGAATAGTCCGATACCGATTCCAATACCTATATGTTGTTGCTCAAGCAGTTTATAGCTACAAATGCGTAAGTGCAACATGAAAATCTCATCTGTTAAATAAGTTACCTAAGAGCATCATTAGTAAGGGCAATTCATTACTACAGTGTATAGAGTATCCTAGAAGTGTAGGTATGATTGGTATATCGTATTACATAGAGTGTATAGAGTATCCTTTCGGTCTATAAGAGTTACTTCACTCATTTTGTCAAGATAAGTAAACTTTTTAAATGTTGACGGTATATATACCGTCAAAATTTGGTTTTGCCATGTAGCTACAGGCAGTTGCCTGCATTTTGCCTTATAACTTGGCATTTAGCCTGTGCTTGAGCAGTGTGGACTTCCAGGTTAAGGTGTTAGTTCATGATTAGCATTATTTAGATATTAGTTTCTGTTAAAGGGTTAGTTTAGATTAGGATATTAGTAGGAATATGAGAGTTAGTAGATGTTAAAGTAGGATATTATTATTATTAGGATAGATAGTTTGAGTTATGATACTGCTCAAGCACATGCCAAAGGGTCGATATTGGATATTAATTTAAAAAGTTTTACCTTTCTTGAGAAACTGGGTGAAGTAACTCTTGTAGAACCAAAGGGTCGATATTGGACAGTTGGGATGAGTATCAGAATCGGTATCGGATTAGTATCGACTGTATCGTATCAGTATCGGCCGTATGTACTTAGTGTCGTGTACTCCTACAAGTACAATTATACCTCGACCGTATGTACTTAGTATCGACTGTATCGGATTAGTATCGGCCTATCGGATTCGACACTTTGACACATGACAGTTATTTTAGTCCCAACACAGTTGTTTTTGTTTCTTCCTTCAAATTCTTTGTTTTTAATATGTGGAATGAATGAACAGTTTATGTTGCGCACCTATATCTAGACTGCCTTAACATTCATTCACTAACTGTAATGTGCATGTATCTATCTTACAGAATTATCCTCAGTTGGATATGGATATGAATAACTACTTACAGAATCGTTCGTGGATGTACAACCGTCATCCTGATGATATGTGCGGTGTGCGAGATGAATTCATAGAGGGTGTACAGCAATTCCTACAGTTTGCCAAGACGTTCCCTCAGTACATGGACGGTACCAAAATTAAGTGTCCGTGTGTGAGATATCGCAACTTAAAATATCATCCAGAAATGGAAGTCACGTATCATTTATATCGAAGGCTTTCACGCTGAATTACTATCAGTGGAGCGCGCACGGAGAACTTGTGTCTTTAGCATCGGAGTATGAGCCTTATGTGGATGTCCACAACAACGCTGCTTACGACGATGGGTTGGTGAACATGATTTTTGACGTGGCGGGGCCTAGTTTCGATCCAGACGATCATAATGCACCTGAGGAGCACCGAACGTCGATGCTGCACAGTTCATGGAGTTGCTGGAGGAAGAAGAAGCCGACGGAGGAAGACGAAGCCGATGAAGGAAGACGAAGCCGACAAATAGTATCCGAAGAGGAAGATGAAGCCGATGAAGGCAAAGATGAAAGTGAAGATGAGGAGGAAGATGAGGTCGAGGAAGACGAACAAGATGATTATTCTGAAGATGATTGAGAGAGACGTACTTTCATTTTCTTATTATGTAGAGTTGGTTATTATCTAGTCTTGGTTATTATCTGAATGTACTATCTGGACTTAGATGTTTCTTGCAAAATATACTATCTGGACTTAGATGTTTCTTATAAAATGTATCATCATATGTTATCTTGGTTATTATCTTGTCTTTGTTGCACTTTTATATTTCTAGTCTCTATTATTTATTGTCTTTGTTGTATCTCATCATATGTTGTTATCAGGCATGACAGGTCGTCACTGATCGTTCTGCATTTCCCGACATAGGGCACGGGATACTGATACTAGCAAAGGACAGGGTACTCCTTCGTGCCTACTGGTGGTATTGCTAGAGGACGGGATTCTTCTTCAGTACCTCCTACTGGTATCGATTCTGGATCCTCGTCGCCCAGTACTCCTGTGTATCGGACAGTAGCTCCGCCCGCCACGATGCTACGTGGCATATCTCCTGGGACGAGTAGTTCCAGGCCTGGGACTGCTCCCGAGAGTAGCATTCCTCCTGCTGATACGACGATGTAGGCAGATGAGGAGATGGAGGAGGCTGCACCGGCGGCCGACCAGTATCAGGCAGATGATGCATGCGCACCTCCGGAGGAGACGAGGACGGAGATCTGGGCCGACGGCACAAAGTAAGTATTTTGGTTTATTATTTTTTTCTATGTTTATCATAAATTAACTTTTCTCATTAATATAATATGTCTGTATAGATATCGTCCCCCGTTGGTACAAAGACGCCTAGGCCGGCTCCTGAGGCAAAATTATAGGGGTCCTTGGATAAACTACTCGTATGCTCCAGACGATAGGAAGGCCTACTGGTTTGCGCGCTTCAAGGTTAAAATAGATTTGCTTTTAACATGAATTATTTGATTTATGCATATTATATATTACTAAAAAATATTTGGTTTGCGTACTCTTCTAGGATATATTTTTCTATCTACCGCACCGGACCGAGCTGATCGAGGGGATGTTTCCTGCTATCGCTGCTAAGCTAATCCGCGATGCTATCAATGATCAGAAGGCTCGTGATCGTGACGGAAAGCCGATCCAAGGTTGGATCACCCCTGATCAGTGGGATGCGATGAAGGCTCAATTCAACGAGCCAAGGTACAAGGAAAATTCCGAGAAGGCCAAGGCGGCTAGGCAGCATGCCTCGAAGTGGTGCGGTGGGTCAATTCCGATGATGGAACATTTTCGTCACCTGGTATGTATTTTACTTTTAAAAATATTATTTTAATACAAATCCGATAAATTATTACTAAGATATATTTAATTACAGGTAAGGAAGTTCGGTAATACCGACATGGTGACCGTCTTCCTGGCCACCCATCGGAAGGCGAAGGCCTTATTGACGAGAGGGCCCAGCTTGCCTATGTAAGTATTACAATACTATTTGTTAATTATAATACTTCATGTTAATTTTAATATAACTTAGTAAATATGCATGCAAATAAATATTCATGTCGTTAGTAATAATAAGTAATTAATTAGAAATTAGAAATCATAGAGTACTATCCATACTTTTTAGGCCGAGTATGAGAGGCTTCAGGACCGGGCGGCTGCTAGTGCACCTACTGCGGGAGAGGCCGGTACTTCCTCGCAGCCCACTCAAGCTCCGTCGGCGGACGAGCTGTGGATGACCGCCACTGGTGGCCTCCGTAGGGGTACGTACTACGGTACGGGATCCTATAGCACCCTAGTTGCGAGCCAGTCCTCTAGGGCATCCCCCGCTAGTGTGCATGGTCCACAGCCGTCCCAGGAGTCTGTCCGAGTCCACCAGATGATGGAGTCTCTCCGGGACGAGCCGCTACGACGGATTCAGGATCAGTCTCAGCACCAGTCGGATGAGCCTGCGCTTATAGCACGATTGGATGCGCTCGACCGCAGCATTATGGAGCTCCGACATGTGATTGAGCGGACAGAGCGGAGCGTCACAGATCTTAGAGCATCGACGGAGCGCAGCATATTGGATCTGCAGACATCACAGATGACCATGGGCGAGAGGCTGAGATTGGTGCAAGATTCGGTAGCTGATAGCAGTGATAGAATGTTATCTACCATGGATTCATACCACCAGTGACTTGCAGCGTTAGAGCATTATCGTCCTTCGGGTGCGCCTTCGTCGTCGTCGACTCCGCCGGCGCTACTGCCTTCTTCATCGACACCGACTCCACCGACGTCACTACCTCTTTCATTGGTGTCGATTTCACCGGAGGACTATGAGATTTTCTTATCCCTTCGTCGCGGTGCGCCCCCTCCTGCTCCAGATCCCCAGTAGTCCGAGATAGGACTGTTTGTATTGAGTGTTTGAGTACTTATTTTTTTTATTTTTTGTGACACTTGTTTGTTGGTTGCATAGATATATTGGTAATTGGTTATGTAGACCCATGATTCTGTACAGAAAATGATTCTGTGGAGAAAATGATTCTGTTGGTTGCATATATTGTGTTTTAGATTAAACTACAGGGAGAAAATGATTCTATGGAGAAAACTGCATACTATAATTTATTTATTTTTTTTCAAATTTAGCGACGTCTACCGACGTTTACCGACGCTTTCCAACGGCACTTTGCATCGGTAGACGTCGCTAAACTAGCATATATTGCCAGGATACCGACGTATAGTGACGTCTGTTTCGTCGGTATGCGTCGGTAAACGTCACTATACGTCGGTAAATATCCCAGGATTTTACCTCATTTTCCCAAGATATACCGACGTATAGCGACATCACAAAATGTCGGTACTATATACCGACGCATAGCGACATCAAAAACGTCAGTAATTTTCCCAGAGAATACCGACGTATAGCAACATCATAAACGTTGCTATTTCATCGACGAAACAACGGTAAACGTTGGTATATTACCGACGTATCCTTGCGTCGGTAAACGTTGATGTTGGCAACGATTAGCGACGTCTTCCCAAACACCGACTAAGGTTTCCGCGACAAGAGGAAGACGTCGCTAAATATGTCGCTAAATAGGTTTAGCGACGTCTTTAGGCGTTTTAGCGACGTCTTTAGGCGTCGCTAAAATGACTTATTCTGGTAGTGCTTGGTGCCATCACTAATGTCACCCCATGAGATTCTCCTCCAAACCGGGTTACATTATTCCCTATTCTACTTTCCCCCTCCCAATGTTCCTTTCACACCAACCAATGTCCTTTCTCTTCCTCACATACACTTTTCCTCCCCCCAATGTCCCTTTACCTCCCTCCAATGTAACTTTTCTCCCCCAATGCATGATTCTTCACCCGGTTCTGGTTTATAGGAGAGAGAAGAAGATGGATTCATTTCATTCACATATCTGTTGCTGGAGCTTCTCCTGGACGACGTAGAGATTAGAGAGAAGAAGATGAATGCAGAAAACAATGGTCGTATTCCCGACGGACCGACTACTGAAAGGGAGGAACAAGAGCCAAACAATCACATATCTCGACTGGTGTTTACAGAAGAGGTTATTTTTTTAAAATTAATATTTATTTGTTATTTTATTATATATTAAATTTGAGTTTATTTATATACTTCGTTTCATTTTTAGTTATTTGATTACAAGCCGGATGTACGGTTGCGTGAACGTGGATAATGGCATAACGCTACAAACTACGCCACATGGGAGATAAATACATACCAAAAGGGCATAGTTAACGTATTTGGTATTGGATATATGAGCTACGATTCTTGGTGTACGACAGAGATTTAATATTTTTGCTGGCGGAGCGTTGGTAGCCCCAACGCAACACTTTTCAATTGCTGGTAGAAGAAATGACCGTGACTCTATTGGACGTAGCCAACATTTTAGGGTTACCTATTACAGGTAAAATAATTGTTTAAAAATCACTTTGTTCAGTAAATCTTTTATAGATATCTAATTTAAAATTACAGGTGAGCCTATATTTTTTGATAATCAACGAAGCACTGCTACTCTAATTAGACGTTATCTCGGTATTGATCCGCCCGAAGATACAAACAATAGATCTGACATTACTATAATTTTACATTTGCGTTTATTTCTGCTTATGTATTGACTTGACAATATCTCATGTAGGTTACGTAGATGCCGTATATTATACGTCCTAGTGCTGCCAATATTCAAAGGATGTCGTATTCCAATAGTCACTATAATTTGGCCATCTTATATGATTATCGGACCATGTTCCACCCTGATGATCGTGTTCTTCGTCATTTTGGTCTCGTTCAAATTATTTCTGATGCACCCCCCAATATAAGCCAGAACAAAAGTGGACGACTTTCTAGAATTCAACGTTATCTCCATGAATGGAATACGAGATCCGATCAATATAATATATTGAACATGTCAAGACATGTTCAATCCACTGAAGAGTGTATGTTCAAATTTTATATCTTATCTCTATTCAAGTTTGTAATTGTCGACTGATATGTCAGGTTCAAATGATACAGGGTTAGGTGATATTACATACAGACGTTGGTATGGATCACCACATATAGGTAACAGAGACTAAACATTTGAGGAGATACGGTTCACTAATAGAGCCGTAGATGACTGCAGTATGCGACGATTTATAGATAACCTTAGTCAATTGTTAAGTATTTATTTATTTGAACAATGTCATGTTAGTTATCAGTCATTAATTGGAACATTTTTAAATTTTAGCGCCCGGAAATGGTTCAAGCGATTATTGATAGAGATTATGCTAGCACTTACCAGCTAGTACATCGCATTTTGGAGGGTATGGAAAGAGATCTTAAGTATGGTCATGCGCCCCATATGCCTCCTGTATATATTCCTGCAGATTATCCAATCGGCAACGTTAGTCAGAGACGGAGCCGTAGGTCGTCTTTTCATCCTGGGGAGGAGGCACCCTATCATCCTCCGGAGGAGACATTTATCATTCTGCAGATGAGGTACCTTATGGAGAGGGAACATCTGGTCATCCTGGCGAGGGAACATCTGGTCATGCCGGCGAGAGCAGCTCCCAACCTACTTTTACAGATTGGTTCGGAGACATGAAACGATATACACAGTTATTGTTGACTCCAAGCGTTGCTATGCCCAGTCAAGATGCCCAGCACATTGTGAGTCCAAGGCTAGCACAACGTATCATGACTCCAAGGCCAGCCCAGGACCCCAATAGTCCAGAAACGGAGAATGCCCCAGAACCGTAGCGCCCGAGGCATAAAGTCAGTCTTAGAAAAACTCTTTGGAAATATTTGGGTGGAAAATAGTGAACTTGGAAAATAGCAAACTTTATTTTCATGTTAAATGTGTAAAATATAAATCATATTTCAGTTTGTCATTTGATTACATCTTTGTTTATCAACTTGGAAACTTATTTGAGTAAATCAGTTACTACATAGGTTGACTAGTACATTTTCGTCTGTTGTGTCCAACTCCATGATAGTTACTGCAACGCAAATCTCTTGTAGATTCATTGGTCGATGGGATGCGTTTCTTCTTGGGTCTTCCAGCCTTGCGTCTAACATCTGGTACTCCAATTGGTCCTTGCGTCAGAGTAGCTTCAAGCTCGTGCTCGTATGGCACTGGAATTGGTTCCATATGCGACATATACACACTTTTCAACTTGTTAGTAGAAAATATTGAAGAATGAAACATTTTAATATTGTAATTGGAAGACTTACAAGCATAACATGCATGTATACATGGCATAAGTGTATGAAACCACCTTAGACATGAACAATAGCTCTCGTTCAAGCGTACTACATAGGTTCGGCTTGTTTTACAATCTAACATTTCAAATAAGCAACTATCAATGCGTAACATTTGCAAGTAATGTTTTTATCTATTTATACTTGCCATTGTTTTCATCATTCTTGGACAAAATTCTAATTCTAGGTTTTGAGCAGGAGTTTATTCTTCTCTTGAAGAGTTATAATCTTGGCTCTAATTCCATCAAGTAGCATTGTTATCGGTTTATCACGTAGATTCTTAACCCAGCTATTGAAACATTCTGCAAGATTAGAAGTGTGAATATCTAATCTAGGATGAGAAGAATAAGCAGCTATCCAGCGTTCAAAACTACGATTTTCATCATTCACCCCAATAAGCCTGTTAAACATGTCAATGTTTTCGACTTTGATGATTTTAAATCTATAGTCAGCATCCGTTTTATTGTACGATCTAGCAAGAGAGTCCAACATTCGATAAAATTTTGTAATCCGGGTGATAGATTTTAAATTCTGTTTAAAATGTTGAATACAAAAAAAGTTTGATGATTCTGGAAAAACAACACGCATAGCATTTATCAGTCCCTTTTGTTATCAGATATAAATAAAAATCTACTCCAATCATCTAAATATCTTTCGAAAGTATATCTTAAAGAGTTTAGAAACCATGTCCATGGATCGGTATTCTCACCTTCAGCAACAGCATAGGCACTTGGATATAACTGATAGTTAGGATCATGAGCACAAGCAATAAATAATGTACCTTAGTATCTAGATGAAAGAAATGTACCATTGATACTAATAACTAGTAAACAACCTCCTAAAAAACCATCAATACATGCTTTGAAACAAATAAAATTCTTTCAAAGCCATTGTCTTCAGTTGTTTTTATACAGACTCTACTGCCTGGATTTGTCTTCATAATTCTTAAACCATACTCTTCAAGACTAGCATAGGCATCGACATAACTACCGTTCATTTCAGCTAATGCCATCTCCCGAGCTCTCCAAGCTTTGGCATAAGAAATTTCTATCCGATGTTCTCTACGGATATCCTTTACTACTTGCGATGGACTATAGGACTGATTATCCCTAATTATATGAATAATCTTATTTTTAATCCACTTAGCAGTAGCTAATGGATGACATTCTGTTGTTAGTCCACTTAAACAAGAATGTCGATTTTCTAATGTACTAATAAAAAATTTGTCCTGTGCCAAGTGGTCTAGCATATACTCTCCAATTACAAGCTGGTTGATCACAATTATAAATAATTCTCCTAGAATTGTTCATACTATCGGTTGAACATAAAAAGTTGTGTTATATTGCTACATTACTTATGAAATTTCTAAACTCAAGCCGGGTAGCAAATTGTTCCCGACAAATAATTCATGAGTGGTACCATTACTACCAGTATCATCAAAATCATCGTCTATATTTTCAATTAAATCATCACTATTTTTAATATTTTGAAAATCATCAAAATCATCATTACTAGCTACATCTACTCTTGCTTGTTCTTCTTCATGAGTTGGAAGTGGTCGAGAAGAACTAGCACCCACTTGATAATTAGAAGCACGTGGACGTGAAAACATTTCAAGTGGTGGGAAAACTTGAGTAACAAAAATACTTATAAACGGCGATTGCAAATTAACTTCAAGAACAAAATTCCTTGCTTGATCAGAATCTATTAACAAACTGAGAAACGAAAATATGTCTTAACATAAATTCATGTCGAATAGAAAAAAAAAGTTAATAATCAGAGTTCGTAGATTATCTAATATACTACGATCGGTTAAAAGAAGTTGCGTAAAATCCCCTTCGTATGATAGTCCATTTACTGAACCTCCATGTGAGCACAATATTCTTAGGCTCTGATCCATATCGAAAAGATGTACAACTTCAAATCTGCAGAAAATATTAAAGAATAGAAAGTGTGAAGTGGGAATGAAACTCTCTCACATCCACCTTTTATATAGATTCAATCTCCAGCAGATAGAAATATGACCGTTGTACAAAAAAAATGGAACGTTCGAAGGCAAAACAGAAAATTTACTGTACAATAAATATTTTAATATAAATTAGTAAAAACGATAAAAGTTTTTAAAATTTGAGGAAACGATAACATCCGACAGACGACCTGTCGAAAATTGGGGAAGCCCAATTTCCGACAGATGGTATGTCGGAATTTGGCCACCAACCCAAATTCCGACATACCAACTGTCGGAAAACCGCCCCCCCTTCGGTTCATTTTGGCTCGGTTTAAACAAGCTTTGGGTCGGTTTGCGTTCGGGTTTTTGTTTGGTTTTTTTTTATGGTTTAATTGAATATGATGGTGGGTGGGTTATTGAATATGATGGTGGGTGGGTTGGGTTACTTGATTGTTGGTTTTTTAAGGTTTGGTTTTTTTTGGTTGGGTTGAGGTGAGTTATTTTTTGTTGAGTTTCTAACGTTACAATTTGCAACGTTACGATTCTAACGTTACAATTCCAACGTTCTAATTCCAACGGCTATATATCATCTATAAGTATCAAACTACTTCACAACAATTTTCTCATTCACAGCACTCACTTCACAGCACCTCTCCCATTCAGTAAGAAGTTTACAAGTATTTGGTTGAAAGCCGAAGCTCCTCTCTTCCTACAGAAAGTTCATCTTGTTGTCAACATGGATGGAAATCTGACAATCCTATGCTCGCTTGGAGGTGTACTAAATGGGTTAGCGTATCAAGGGGGTTTAACCCAAGTTCTTTTAGTTGATCGAAATATTTCGTTTCTTAGTTTATAATCTAATTATTGATCAATATTCTATCGACTATGAATTTATATTAGTACATATTTTCGTATCTAATTGTAAATGTAGATAGTGAAGATGCATGGAAATTTTTCTTCAAGTGAATGCACAATCACCGTATATTAATATCTATGTCACTCCGCCCCCATCTATGAATGTAAGTAATATACCTGCTTGTAATACTTTTAACGCTGGTCCTAGTTCTTCTCATCAAGTTATTCCATTTACTGAAGAAGAACATATAGTAATGACGTTAATAACGATGACGAAAATAGTGATGATCTAATTGAAAATTTAGATGATGAATTTGATGATTCTGTTGATAGCCTTAGCACTCCTGAATTATTTATTGGAAAACAATTTGAGAATCGTTCTAAATTTAGAAGTTTTATTAGTGATCTAGCAATTAGACGTAATTTTACTTGTTCAGCTACTTTAAATAATGCTACTGGAATTATATATAAATGTAATAGTTCAAATTGTCATTGGAGGGTATACGCTAAAGCCATAGGTAGAGGCGAAAGATTTTCTATTGCAACGCTAGAAAATATTCATTCTTGTTTAGGTGACTTACAACTGGTTCTCATCCATTAGCTACCACTGTATGGGTTAAAAATCAGATTATTGATAAAATTCGAGATAATCAGTCGTATAGTCCATCTTGTGTTGTAAAAGATATATTTAGGGAACATCGAATACATATTAAATATTGTAAGGCTTGGAAAGCTAGAGAACTTGCTCTATCCGAAATAAATGGTAGTTATATTGATGCATATAGTAGTCTCGAAGAGTATGGTCTTAGAATTATTGAGACAAATCCAGGTAGTCAATGTTTTATGAAGATTACAGAAAATAATAGGTTTGAAAGAATTTTTTTTGTTTCAAGGCATGCATTGATGGATTTCTAAGGGGATGCTTACCTGTGATTAGTATTGATGCTACTTTTCTTTCCTCTAAATATAGGGTATTTTATTTATTGCTTGTGCTCATGATCCTAACTATCAACTATATCCTATTGCATATGCTGTTGCTGAGAGTGAAAACACTGATTCTTGGAATTGGTTTTTAAACGGTTTAAGAATATCTTTTGAAAGATTTTTTGATGCCTGGAATACAATTTCTTTTATATCGGATAAACAGAAAGGATTGATAAATGCCATGCGTGCTATTTTTCCGGAATCGCCTCATTTTTTCTGTATTCAACATTTTAAAGCAAATTTGAAATCAGTATGTAGATCAAAGCATTTTCAACGTAGCTTGGACTCTCTTGCAAGATGTTATAATGAAACAGATGCAAATAATTGCTTGGAGATGATTAAAGCTGAAAATGTTGATGTTTACAATTGGCTCGTTGGAGTAAATGATGAAAATTGTTTTTCTCACACTGGATTACAGCGTATTCTCCTTGTCCAAGACTAGATATTAACACGTCAAATCTTGCTGAATCTTTCAATAACTGGATTAAAAATCTTCGAGATAAACCAATAACGACACTACTTGATGGTATTCGAGCCAAGATTATAACACTTCAGGACAAAAACAGACAACAAGCTGAAAATCTTGAAACAAATTTTTGTCCAAAGATGTTAAAAACGATGGCTCGTATCACAAAAGAAATCCATCAGCTGGAAATGTTACGGATAGTGGGTCATTTGTTTGAGATATTAGATCGTCAAACAAATAGAACATATGTTGTTCGTTTAAATGAAAACTATTGTTCATGTTTAAAGTGGTATCATACTTTTCTTCCATGTGTACATGCATGTTATGCTTGTAATTGTTGCAATATCAGGATTGAGCATTACTATCCAGCAATATTTTCAAAGGAAGCATTAAAAAGTGTCTACGAGCCGCACTTGGAGCCAATTCCAGTCCCTTACAACATTCAAACTGCATTGGTTAGAGGCGACATTGGAGTACCAGATGTACGACGCAAAGCCGGAAGACCAAAGAAGAACGTACTATGGCGAAGGATCAATCTTCAAGAGATCTCCGATGCAGTAATTGCAATGGTTTAGGACACAATAGAAGGAGTTGTAGAAATCAACCAAGAGAATGAATAGAAACATCATGTGAAGTATATGTAATAGTTTGTAAAAGAAAGGTGACTTTTATAAATTGAAAATAAAACATCATACAAGTTCAAAATTTACATCTATCTTCCTTGTCTGTCCAATTCCCAATAGTCTGGACGATCAACTTCTCTGAGATTGAGTCGGGCTCTCCTCCGCATCGTATCCTCCTGGGACGCATCACCACCTTCGTCTTGCGTGGGTGCTGGTGCTGGTGCCGATGGAGTCGTTAGTATCTGTGTATAATAATCTCCATCCAAACCATAGCCTTGGAACCAATCTGTCACCCCCGCCAATGAAGTCCCCTGAGAAGTCTCTTGGCCAGCCCCCTGGAAGAACTCTGGCCAGCCCACTGGGAAGAACCCTGGCCAGCCCACTGGGAAAAATCATGGCCAGCCCACTGGGAAGAACCCTGCCGGCCACTGGAAGAACCCTGCCCGGCCCACTGCGAAAAACCCTGGCCAGCCCACTGCGAAGTCTCCTGTCCAGCCCCCTGGGAAGAACCCCGGCCAGCCCACTGGTCGTCAGCTTGCTGAGGCGGGATCTCGCCAGCTTGCTGAGGCGGGATCTCGTCAGCTTGCTGAGGCGGACTATCGGGGAACGGCTGGGTGACATGGGGCCTAACCCTGCGGGGAAGTGGTTGACGTTGGCTAATAATGCCTACAGGATAATCTGGCGGAATATGTAGCGAAGGGTTGGAGGCTCCGGATCCGCTTTCACCCAATCCAGAAAGTTTTTACTGTCGTTCTCAAGACTTCAGGATCTGGGTTATCATATGCTTGCTCCAAAGCTGGAACCTAAAATAATAACACTTTATTTTAGTTCTTATGCAAGCTAGAACATTGTAATCCAAAATATTGTAAACTAAAAATAATTACTTACATCAGTTCTCATTATATGTTGATAAAATCCACGCAGACTAGAATCATCTATAGCTCTATGCTCGAAGCGAGGCTCCTGATATATGTAGTGTCTGTTGCTTATAACTGGAGATCCCCACCAAGATCTAAATGTAAAATCCCCGTATACTGTTGCATATACGAAATATGTGAGATGTTATGAGAAAAATGGGGCAAAAATATTAACTTCAAAAAACTTACAGTCCTCCATAGTAGCTATGTTCTGAGACAAATGTGAGATGTTATGCGTCTCTAGTCTGGAATTCCAAGCAAATTAATTTGCGTGCTCTGACGGTAGCACTTCCTTTACCACGATTGTAGTGAGGCGGGTCTTCGGGTATATGTTGTTTCATACCGAATTGCCGCATAACCCGATCAGCTGGATGATACATTATGTCTCCATGGTATATTATGTAAAACCTATGGAGACTTAATGCATATGCTGTTTGTTCTATCTCAGAAGGATAAGGATTAACAGAATAATGCACCATTTGAACCTGTTTTTTGACATATTTATAAGAAATAAAACATAATATACTAAATAGATATAGAATGGTGACTTTTATTTACCTCTGAGATCTGTAGTGAATCAAATTGGCCTCGATATATCGGGGCAACCGAGTAAACACAATGTGCGGGATCTACCGCATCAGTATGCCACCGTAAAGCGCCCGGGAATACATGTGCGTCGCTACTGATCAAGGAAAGTGGCCTACCGATAGAAAAATGCTCGTAGGACCAAACCTACAAAATATATAATATAAGTGTACAAATTTTAAATATATAACAAAATTTAAATATATACCAAATTCAAACAATTTTTCTACCTGAATCAATGTAGCACATCCGTTTTTTTTCATCAATTTGTCCTTCGAATGGAACTGCACAAAGTCTGACATAGCACTATATAGATATGCCAGCATTGACGCTCCCCACGCATGACTCGTCGGTTCCGTCAGATCATTCAAATGATAGAAACCGTAAATTTACCATATCCGATGCGTCGGGAAACAAAAAAGCATTAATAAGGCCTAGCAAATAGGCTCTAGTGCATGCAATGACCTGAACAGAATATGAAAAATATTATATTAGCTGAACTAAATTGATATATAATTTACGTGCACAAATATTAACCACAAATGTAATCTTACCCGTTCCTCATCAACTGATATTTCTTGGTCACCGATACGATCTATGTGCATAAAATTCTGCCGGAGCCATGTATACGACACTAGACCTTTGCCTTTCAATTTTGGTGCCTCCACACCTAGGTAGGTCGTGATCGCTGTCTCACCAGAAAATTCATCAAATATTATAGGTTCACCTGTGATAGGTAGACCTAAAATATTTGCAACATCTTTAAGCACAATAGACATTTCTCCAAAAGGTAGCTGGAACGTATTTCGTCCGGGCCACCAGCGCTCCACTAGACTCAGAATCAAGTCTCTATCGTGACGTAGAAAACGTATTTGGTCAAGGTAATGAAAACCAAATACGTGCAATAAAGCTTCTTGATCACTAGTCAATTTCCAGAAACCAAGTTGGCCCTCATAGCGCCATGTATTGTGTTCTCGACACGCACTTCCCTTTTATAATCACATAGCTATATATAAAACATAAACTATATTACTAAACATATAAAATAAAAAAAATTGACTAACACAATTAAAAGTATATATACCTCCCGTAAATATCAGACTACATATGTGCGACTCGCGTTGCTGCTTAATCAAATCTGTAGTTGGCCCCCCTGGTATATGACCATCGTTTTGGGTAGCCATCTGTAAAAAGATGGTTGTCAAAATGCATATTTAGTGGTTGTTATGACACACAACTAGTGTTTACGTCCTTGTATCCTAACCCTAAATTCGTTGATATTACACAACTATGAACACTAATTGTAGATATCAATGAATATTAGAGCTATAGAACATTAATATATCAATGAACATTAGTGTTGTTATTAGTGGTATATATAAAATGACACACAATTAGTGGTTCAAAATTAGTGTTACAATACAAGGATGAACATTAGTGTTTATGTACATTAGTGGTTGTTATTAGTGTTTATGTACATTAGAATACAAGGATGAACATTAGTGGTTGTTATTAGTGGTTCAAAATTAGTGGTATATAAAATGACACACAATGCCTTAATGAACATTAAAATCGTAGGATTTTGATAGTGGTTCAAAATTAGTGTTAGATTACAAGAATGAACATTAGTGTTTATGTAATATCAATATTAGTGTCCTAGAAAAATATGAGAAATAGGATGAACATTAGTGTCCTAGAGAAACATTAGGATGAAAAAAAATGAGGATGAACATTAGTATTTATGATATAGGGTAAACATTAGGATACAAGATCTAAAAAATTATGAAATAGGATGAACATTAGTGTTTATGACATTATGTAATTTCAACATTAGTGTCCTAAAAAATTATGAAAAATATCAACATTAATGTTTATGATATAGGGTAAACATTAGGATACAAGATCTGGAAAAAAAAAAAAAAATTTACCACTGAATTTCTTCTTCTTCCTCCTCTTCTTCTGCTTCTTCTTACTTCTTCTTCTTCTCCTTCTCCTTCTCCTTCTCGGTTTCACAGCAACACCAACATCAATACCCACACTTTACTCTCCCCACACCCCAAAAACTTTACTCCCCACCTACTTTTCTTTCTTTCTTTCTTTTTTTTTTTTTTTTGGTTGTTTGACCAAACAAAACAACCAACCGAACGACCCGAACCACAATATTAAACCGGCCAAACTGAACCGGGGGGCTCTTGATTTTCGACATTAGGTTTGTCGGAATTTGGGTTGGGGCCAAATTCCGACAGACCGTCTGTCGGAAATTGGGTTTCCCCAATTTCCGACAGTTCGTCTGTCGGATGTTATCGTTTCCTCAAATTTAAAAAAAATTTATCGTTTTTAGTAATTTATTTTAAAATATTTATTGTACAGTAAATTTTCTGAAGGCAAAATAGGGGTATCTCATGGGGTGACATCAGTAATGTCGCCTGGGGGAGGAATATTGGAGGGAATCTCATAGGGTGACATTAGTCATGGCACCGGGGGGGGGGGGCTGGCGCCATCAGTGATGTCACATGGTGGGGCGAATATTGTGGGACGCCATCACTAATGTCACTTCATCCTTCTCCTTACAATTTTTTCAAATTTTTTCTCCTTTCTATAATTAAACATAACTTCACCCCCCTTTATGACATTACCCGTTTTCTTGAAATATATACAAAAATGTGCTTTTATTGTAAATTTTATAGATTTATAATGCTTTTGTACGAAAATTTCGATTAAAAAAATTAGAAATGGTACGTTTTTGATTTGTCCTTTAGGATGGACTCAGGCTGGATTTTATGTGGATGACATTAAAATGGCATCCCTATCCCTAGTGGTGACTATTTAGTACGAGTCATAATCATATAAAGCAAAATTTGACTTTTACATATTATTGACTATACATGCTAGCTAGCTCCTCCTAAGGCAACCGTACAGCTTTTAACAACTTGTAATTATTCTTACGCCGTTGTCGCATTTGACACAATGATTTGAATATCATCCAATAGTTTATTCATTATTCGTTATTGCCGTGTTGATTTTTTCACTTAGTTGATGTACCACATGAGAAATAAATCATAAAATTTTGCCTTGGTACACAAATATATATATATATATATATATATATATATATATATATATATATATATATATGTAGTATTTTATAATATTTGAAAAGAGCAAACAATCTAATTTTAATTACTAAATATAGATAAGAATATTTTTAGAAGGAAAAAATTCACGGTTAAACATACTTTTCTCATTATATATAGTAGTATAAATTTGTCTAAATACATTAATCATTAAAAAATTCAACGAAACAAGAATAATATAAAGATCGCTCGAACATAAGAAAATAATAAATTTGCTCAAAGTCTTTTATTCATCCATTTGCGTTTGAAAGAAGAATTCTTTTTTCATGACAACATAGAAAATGCTTTGCCTTCGAAGAAATTATTCAGTAGGACGGACTTACCATGTGGCAATGGTGAATCTTAGTTCTCCTTCAATAGTGATATGACATACAACTAAGACTAAACTAGAGAAAAAAAATAGAAAGTGTTGCATCAGGACAATATTGGAGGAAAATCAAAGTTCACCATTGCCACGTGGTGAATCCAGGCCGCCCCCCAGTGACGAATTTACAAAGAGGGGAGACCACCCCCCCTCCCCCACCCAAATTAAAGAAAATGTTAATTACTATATAGATTTCTTTTGCAATTTTAATCCTCCATGTTGCTCTAGTGGTAGCACTTTTGGTTTTAAATGAAAGACATGAGTCCGAGAATCTTATTTTTGTTTTTTTGACGATGTATTGCATGCCTTTCTACCCCAATTCCGATCATTTTATAAATGAAAAAAATAATACGCCTCCGTGACTTGATCTACTGATCTTCCGTCACCTAGTCAGGATCTTATGTCTCTCCTCAGTAGCCACAAAGTTCAAATCTTATCTTTATTGAATTTTTTTTTTCCACCTTTTATATTTTTTTATTGAAGTTTAATTAATATGACAATTTTTTAATATGTATTACCACGGTCTTTCTAGAATTTTAATCCTTGCTCTACCCTGCCCCCTCCCCACCCCCTACTATACCTATTATTTGAAATATGTGAATCTTATCAACCTATATACAACTAAAATATTTGATGGTTTTGCCAAGCATTTATAGGTCAAAAAGATCCACTCGACTGACTTGTAAAAAATAAACTAAAAGTATTATTCACGACAATGATATAAAGGAATGACCGAATGACCATTATTGGATTCTGACATTGTCTACATACATGAAACATGCCTTCTATTGGAATCGTACATGAAACATGCCTTCTATTGGAACCAGTGTGGTAGGCCCTCTTCCTAGAAGACCTTGCTGAGCAACAGAATTGCTGAAATTCGACATAGAAAGAGCAAGAAAGAGGTGAAGGCGAGAATTAGGGTTTTATTTCATCAACAAGAATTACACTGGAAAGAAGAAGAAGAATAAGAATTCAAGAAGTGGCTAAAGAAAATACATCATCAACTAACTTCCTCTTTACTCAAGTTCAGGTATTTATACAGTTGAGATTACTTAGCAACAGAGACAGTTAATCCTATGCCGAGTTGGCAATGCTGAGCTGGAAAGTGAACAGTTACATTGCTGAGCTGTCAAGTCTTCTGCTGAGTTGTCCCTTACTGATTTACTAGGATCCTATCAATTCCCCCTCCTTATTTTGACCTTGTCTCAAGGTCAAAGTAAGGGAAATCTCTCACAAATTTTTCGTAGGCCACCCAAGTGGCAGTATTAGCTTCACCATCTTTCCATTGGACTAGTAGGTCCACTGCTGCCTTGCCTCTTCTTTGGACCAACCTTCTGTCGAGGACCCAGTCTGGTTCTAGGATGACCTCTTCTTTAGTGGTGGGAACTCCTTCTTGCACTGTTACATTAGTCCCCACATTTTTCTTTAGTTGGGATACATGAAACACAGGGTGTATTTGAGCTTCATTAGGTAAAGCCAGCTTGTAAGCTACTGGGCCAATCCTTGCTAAGACTTGGTAGGGGCCATAGAACTTAGGGGAGAGCTTCTGAGGTCTCCTATGTGCCAGTGTGATTTGTCTATAGGGTTGGACCCTTAAATAGACCCAATCTTCTACCTTAAAAGCTCTCTCTGTCCTGTGCAAATCAACATATTTTTCATCCTCTCTTGTGCTAAGATCAGCTTATCTTTAAGAATCTGGAGAGCATTATCTCTAGAGGCCAGTGACTCTACCATACTGTTATCCCTCACAGGTTCTGATAGATGGGTCAACAGATTAGGAGGTTTTCTCCATACACCACCTCAAATGGAGTTGTCCCTGTTGAGGAGTGCCAATTCGTATTGAACCAATACTCTGCCCAGGCTAAGAACTTACTCCACTGTTTTGGCCTGTGACTACAAAAGTATCTCAAGTATCCTTCAATACACCTATTTGTCACTTCACTTTGACCATCAGATTGTGGGTGGTAAGCTGTGCTGTAGTTTAGTTTAGTACCTTGAAGTTTAAAGATCTCCCTCCAAATTGGCTAGTGAAAATAGGATCTCTATCTGAGACTAAGGTCTTTGGCACACCATGCAATTTGCAGAATCCCTCCATGAATACCTGGGCCACTGTCTCAGCTGTATAGGGATGTGTCAAGGAAAATAAATGGATATACTTGGACAGTCTGTTTACTACTACTAGTATAGTAGTCTTTTGGTAGCTACTTGGTAGGCCTTCCACAAAATCTATGGATACATCCTTCCAAATCTGTGTAGGTATAGGCAAGGGTTGGAGTAGGCTAGCAGGGGAGATTGTCTCAGTCTTGTTTCTTTGACAAGTATCACAACCTTTTATATAATCTGCAACCCTCTTCTTTATGCCTTTCCAATAACACACTCTTCTCAACCTCTATAATGTTTTGTTATACCCAGAATGTCCTCCTAGGGGTGTATCATGGTGTTCTTTTAACATAGTTAATACAAAGAAGGATTGGGGGTCTACTAATAACCTGTTTTTATAGTATAGAAATCCATCTCTCATCATGTATTTTTGACTGTTCAATTTACCTTGATCCCACTTTGTTAATTTCTTTTGGTAATAAGTAGATCCCACCATTTGAGTCTTGAACTCTTGTAACCAATCAGGTATGACAGTAGTAATGGCAGACAACTCTATTTTCCCCCTCCTAGAAAGGCTATCAGCTGCCTTATTCTCTTTCCTTTTCTTTTATTCCACTCTGTAATGATACCCATGCAATTTTAGTACCCATTTATACTGAGCATCAGTATAAAGCCTCTGTTCCAACATGAATCTTAGGGTTTTATGGCCTGTTCTGATCACAAACTCTCTGCCCCACAGATATTGGCTCCACTTCTTAACAACAAGCAATATAGCTAACATTTCTTCTATAGGTTGGTAATAACAGGGATCTTCCTTTCAAAGTCTGGCTTAAGTAAGCTATATGCCTGCCTTCCTACATTAGCACAACCCCTATCCCTGTCCCTGAGGCATCACACTCTAACACAAAGTCCTTTATGAAGTCTGGCATGTGAAGAACTGGTGGCTCTGTTAGTGTTTTCTTTAACCTTTCAAATGCTTGCTGTGCCTTTTCACCCTAGAAAAAAGCATTTTTCTTCAGCAGTTCAGTGAGAGGTTTGGCAATAAGACCATACCCTTGGATGAATCTTCTGTAATATCCAGTTAGCCCTAGGAACCCTCTTAGTTCCTTTAAGTTCTTACTATACAACAGCTTGGATTTTGGATTGATCAACCTCTACACCATTATCAGTTAGGACATGGCCCAAGTAGTCCACTCTTTGTTGAAAGAAGTGACACTTACTTTTTTTTAGTTTCAAATTGTTTTTAGTCATCTTCTGTAATACTTTTTCTACATGTTCTAAGTGTTTTTTCAAATGAAGTACTATATATTAGTATATCATCAAAGAACACAAGGACAAATCTCCTAAAAAAACTCTCTAAAAATTTCATTCATCATGGCTTAGAATGTAGAGGGGGAATTGGTAAGCCCAAAAGGCATAACTAAAAATTCATAGTGGCCTTCATGTGTCCTAAAGGCAGTTTTGTGAATGTCTTCCTCCACCATTCTAACTTGATGATACCCTGCCCTTAGGTCTAGTTTAGTGAAATACTTGGATCCTTGCAACTCATCAAACAGATCCTCAATGAGTGCAATAGGGAATTTATCCTTGACAGTTCTCTGGTTCAATAATCTGTAATCAATACACATCCTCCAGCTGCCATCTGATTTTTTTGACAAGAATTACTGGTGAGGAGTTTGAACTGGAACATGGTCTGATGACCCCAGACTTCAACATCTCATGGAGTTGCTTTTTTATCTCTTTTTTTGCATAAATGGATGCCTATAAGGTTTGTGCAGGCTGGTAAGGACCCAGGCAAGAGTGGGATTTTGTGGTCATAACTCCTTTGAGATGGTAAACCTTTGGGTTCTTCAAAAAGATGTTCATACCTGTCTATCAAACTTTGCACAGCAGGTAACACTTCCTTACTATTCTTACTGTTCCTTCTTGAGCTTTCACTGCTGAATATGGTTCACTAATTGCATATAGTTGAATGAAGTACACTTGAGGCTTCTGTCTCATCTCCTTCTTTAAAGGTTCTGTCCATTCTTCTGTTGGTGGCTGGATACCCTTGAGTTGGCAGATTACTCCTTCATCAACATACTGCATGGTGAGATTTTGGAAGTTCCACACTATATTTCCCAAAGTGCTGAGCCAATTAGCTCCCAATACTACCTGAAATCCAGAGATAGGTAAGTGGTGGAGGTTAGCAGTTATTTTTCTTCCTTGGCAGTCTATTATCACTCCCTTGGTCATTCCTTGACTTTATAGTCTAGCCCCATTTGCTACCATGACTTCAAAGACTTGCATGTCATTAACAGGTAGCCCCATCCTCATACTCAATTTACTATATATGTAAAGCTGTGAGTAGAACCAGAATCAAACAATATAAGAACTGGTTTATTATTTAATGTCCCTCTCAGCTTTATGGTATTATGCAATGAGGATCCTGACAAGGCTTGCAGAAGACCTTGCTGAGCAAGAGAATTGCTAAAATTCGACATAGAAAGAGCAAGAAAGAGGTAAAGGCGAGAATTAGGGTTTTATTTCATCAACAAGAATTATACTGGAGAGAAGAAGAAGAAGAAGAAGAAGAAGAAGAAGAAGAAGAAAAATTCAAGAAGTGGCTAAACAAAATACATCATCAACTAACTTGCTCTTTAATCAGGGACGAGTCTACCTTATGACAGAGGAAGGAGCAGAGGCTATTCCGATTTCGGGCGAGGACTAGAGACCAGAGGCATTCTCGTATAGCTGGAGCAACCGTGGGTCATCATTTCTCTTTTGATTCTTTCTAGCATCTAGACTTTCCTTGTTGTTTCATATTCAAGACTTGTTTCTAAAGTCTTTGTATCTTAATATTGTTGATCCTTATTGTCCCTTGGTACCTAATAAAACCACTTGTTCACTTCCTATTATGACTTTGATTGTTAAAAATTCATTGTGATTCTTCATAAATCCTTAGAAAATTTCTGGATAAGGTTGAGAAATTTTCGATGAGTTACTATGACATGGCAGATGTGCACTGCAGTCATTTACCTGGATTATGGAAACTGAAAGTTCATTGCAGCCGACTTGCACGCTGGCGGGGCATGTACCCTAAGTTGAAGTAATTACAGGTAATCGTGGGCTCCTGGATATTATTGAGACTAAGTCATAAATTCGTAATATTTTCTGATATCGGATAAGTTGATAGAGTATTTGGAAATATATTATTATCGAAACCATGGAACCGAAGGTTCACTGCAGCCAGATGCATACTGACGGGATAGAAACTGTAGGGAAAATAATTCCAGATATGTATGATTGCCGGATACTATTGAGACCATTATCCTTGATTATGTTTCCGTAACTATCACTTTGTATCACCTTAAATCGTGCCAATTTCAAAATTGTATTTGATTGCTCTTAATCGTGCCTAATCGTGCCATCTGAAATTTCGAGGACAAAATATTTTCAAGGGAGGAAGATTTGTAACTCCACTTTCTAGATAATAAATTGAATATTTTCTCTTATGAATTATTGAAATTCTTTACTTAAATTGATAGTTTAAATTCTAACTAATTGAACATTCTCTAACTAAGGAATTTATTTCTATATTTCTTAAATAAAATTCCTAATTATTCTTAACTAATCATCCTTAATGATTTTTCTAAATTAGAGTATTTTAAAATGATTGGATCTATTAACTGATTTTTCTAAATTTCTAATTCTTCTTTAGCCTGAGCTCAGCTGCCCTCACTTGGGCCGCACAAGTATTTAACTACACCTCACAATTCTTTTCCAAGTTTTCAAACATCTCTTGGGTTGTGATAGCCCAAAAAATCAACTTCAGGCCCATCACTCACTTCGGCCAGCCCGACCCATCTCATTTGAGCACAGATCCATAATTGGATCCGGATCCGAACTCGCTAACCAACTTCATTTTAGCCGTTATCCCTTCCGTTCACTCATTCATTCAAATTATTTCATTCAGTCTTCCCTCCAGAGCTCTGCAGCTACGGAGACGACGACGACGACACCGAGACGATCCCAGAAGCTTCTCCTTCCTAACCGCCTAACTGTTGGAGTGGGTGGGGTTCCCAACCTATGTGGAGAAGACCCCGGAGTGCGAAGAGCGCCATTCGTGTGTCGAAGAAGCTCGGAAAGTAGGCGACGCGGAGTCGCTACTGCTGCTGCTGCTCTTGAAGGAGTTTCTGGACTGGGCCTGCCGAGTTCGGCCCGAACTCGGTCCCAGGCCGAGTTCTGGCCGAACTCGGTCTGGCTCCTCCAGGGTTTGGCGAGTAGGTGCTGGATGCTCGACACAGAGTTCTGGCCGAACTCTGTGTCGTCGGGGGCTGAAGCGGATTTTAGGATGAGTTTTCATCATTGGATCTAATCCAACGGTCCAGGTTTGCTGCGGGATTAGGGAGTTATATTGGGATTTCCCAACCCTAATTCATAGAGTGTAACATAACGCAACGTAACACAACTTGGAGAGAGGAAGGAGGCAAGAGTGCCATTGCAACTTCGGAGAAGAAGACGGAGGATTGAAGGTCGCTATTCGAAGGAGATCGTGTTCGGGTAATCTCTACTCGTCGTTCTCGCTCTTCGTAGCCTTGTAATCATTGTTCTTATCTCTGAGTGTTGTGGGGATCCGATTTGGATCGGAAGGAGTTTGTAGAGGGTGTAATTCTTCTATTCCATTAGTGGAGGCTTCTCAGGGTTGGACTCCGATCGTCCCGTGGTTTTTTCCCGCAAGGGTTTTCCACGTCAAAAATTGTCTGTGTCTGCGTGGATTGTTTTGTGTGGTTATTTTTGGGTTCGTGCGTTTGTATTGCTCGGTCCTCTCGCAGGTACTCTCCGGTTTGGGGAAAGGTTTCCGTGCTTCTTTCCCAACAGAGTGGTATCAGAGCCAGGTTCTGGAATTCAGAAGGAGTGTCAGTAGTTGACAGAGAAACCAGAGAGGAGAGATGGATGCGAAGTCGGTACGCATGGTGAATATTAATGGCATAAACTATCATTATTGGCAGAGCAAGATAAAAGATTTGCTATTTGTCAAGAAGCTGCATCTACCCGTGTTTGCATCCGAGAAGCCCAGTGATAAATCCGCGGAGGACTGGACATTCGAGCACATACAGGTGTGTGGGTACATACGTCAGTTTGTTGACAAGAACGTGTACAACCACGTTGCCAATATTGAGCACGCGAAGACGTTGTGGGATAAGCTGGAATCCTTTTATGCGAAGAAGACCGGGGTAAACAAGTTGTTCCTGATCCGAACGATGATGGGTCTGCGATACAAGGATGGGGCGTCTATTTCGGACCACTTGAGTGAGTTCCAGGGCGTGGTTGACCAGCTATCTTCTATGGGAGTCAAGTTCGACGACGAAGTTCAGGGACTGTGGCTGCTGTGTACTTTGCCAGACTCGTGGGAGACCGTACGAGTATCTATGATCGCTTCTGCTCCAGAGGGCATGGTAAGTCTGGAGTTTGCTAAGAGCGGGGTGCTGAATGAAGAGATACGGAGACGTTCTTAGGGCACTTCATCCACATCCCACCACTCAGAGGCACTTGTTTCAGAGAGCCGCGAAAGGGGCAAAAATAGGGGTCCAGGTGGTGGCAGAGACAAGAGCAGGGGGAAGTCCAAGGGTCGTTACGAGGACTCAGAGTGTTACCATTGTGGTAAGAAGGGCCATATCAAGCGGAATTTTTTCGCTTGGAAGAGAGAGAAGAAGGGCGACAAGGGAAAGCAAGAAGAGAACACTACAGCGACGGCCTCGATGCATGGAGGCGATGTGATCATCGTAGGTGATGAGGTCATTACTAACCTCGCCTGCGACGACAATTTTTGGCTGGTGGACTCAGGGGCTTCAGCACATGTATCTCACAATAGGGCACTGTTTGCCACTTACACGATAAGCGACTGTGGCGTGTTGAAGATGGGCAACGGAGATGTGTCGAAGGCGGTTGCCGTTGGAGATGTGCATTTGAGAACGAAGATGGGTGCGGTTCTTGTTCTCAAGGATGTTCGTCATGTCCCTGATATCCGTTTCAACCTGGTGTCGGTTGGAAGGTTGGATGACGAAGGATTCTTCAGTCTCTTCGGGAACAGTCAGTGGAAGCTTTCCAGGGGTTCGATGGTGATTGCCAGAGGAAGCAAGAAGTCCGGTCTATACTATATGGAGGGGAGCGCACAGGGGGCACAGGAGGCGAACGCAGTCAGTGATGCGTCTACCGAGTTGTGGCACAGGCGGCTCGGCCATATCAGCGAGAAGGGGATGAGCTACTTGGTGAACATAAAGGTGATTCCGGGGCTCAAGTCTACAAAGTTGGAGAAGTGCACGCACTGTTTAGCTGGAAAGCAAAATAGGGTGTCTTTCCAAAGTCACCCAAGTTCAAGGAAGCCGGCGTTGCTCGAGTTGATTCACTCGGACGTCTGTGGTCCTATGAAGGTAAAATCTCTTGGTGGTGCTTCTTACTTTGTAACCTTTATTGATGACTGTTCCAGGAAGGTTTGGGTCTATGCCTTAAAGACCAAGGATCAGGTGCTGCCTACTTTCAAGGAGTTTCAGGCCTCTGTTGTAAGGGAGACGGGCAAGAAGTTGTTGTATGTTCGGTCCGACAATGGCGGCGAATACATCGGTCCCTTTGATGCGTATTGCAGAGAGCAGAGGATACGACACCAGAAGACTCCGCCAAAGACACCTCAGCTCATTGGTGTAGTGGAGCGCATGAACAGGACACTGATGGAGAGGGTGCGGTGTTTGCTGTCAGAAGCAACTTGCCGGGCAGTTATTGGGGTGAGGCTCTTCTTACAACTGTTTATGTTATTAATTTGTCTCCTAGTGCTCCTTCGCAGGATAATGTGCCTGACAAAGTATGGTACGGCAAAGAGCCGTCATACTATCACCTGCGGGCATTTGGTTGTAAAGCCTTCGTGCATGTATCGAAGGACGAGAGGACCAAACTTGAGCCGAAGACGAGGCGATGCATCTTTGTCGGCTATGGTCGGAATGAGTTTGGCTATAGACTCTACGACCCAGTGGAAGAAAAGCTCTACAGAAGTAGGGACATGGTGTTCGTCGAGGATCAGACCATGACCAACACTCAGGATTCCGAGACGCCTTCTGAGGCTGAGGAATTGCCTGAGTTGGAGTCATTTCGCTTTGAGCAGTTTCCAGAGGACATCGCAGAGGATCCAGTTATGGGGGAGCCGGTGCATGGAGTAGCTCCCAACCTTGATCACCAGCCTGCTGATGGTGGTCAGGGTATCCCTCAGGAGGATGAGCATGCCGGGGAGGCAGTTCCTGAAGGGGAGGAGGCTGTCGGCATAAAGCCAGCACCAGTGGTTCCTTTGAGGAGGAGTGACAGGGATCGTCGACCATCTACGAGATACTCACCAGATGAGTATGTGCTATTGACTGACGGGGGAGAGCCCAAAAGTTTTGCAGAGGCTATGGAAGACGAACACAGGCAGGAGTGGATGGAGGCTATGCAGGAGGAGATGAGTTCCTTGCACACCAATTCCACTTATGATCTGGTACGGTTGCCAAAGGGCAAGAAGGCTTTGAAGAATCGATGGGTGTTCAGAGTGAAACAGACGGATGATGCTACTCGCCCTCGATACAAAGCGAGGCTGGTAGTCAAAGGCTACGGTCAGCGAAAAGGCGTGGATTATAATGAGATCTTTTCGCCTGTCGTCAAGCATTCATCTATTCGGGTGGTGCTAGCATTAGCAGCCAGTCTCGACTTGGAGGTCGAGCAGATGGATGTGAAGACGGCATTCCTCCACGGTGATCTTGAGGAAGAGTTGTACATGGAGCAGCCGGAGGGATTCTGTGAGAAGGGCAAGTCACATTTGGTCTGCCGGTTGAGGAAGAGCTTGTATGGTCTGAAGCAGGCTCCGAGGCAGTGGTACAGGAAGTTCGAGTCGTTTATGGGGGAGCATGGTTATGCACGGACGACGTCGGACCACTGTGTATTTGTGAGGTATTTTGCCGATGATGATTTTATCATTTTATTGCTCTATGTTGATGACATGCTATTAATGGGTCGGAATGCCACTAGGATAGCGGAGCTGAAGTGCCAACTGGGCACGGCCTTCTCTATGAAGGATTGGGTGCAGCGAAGACTATTCTTGGGATGGAGATCAGCCGAAAAAAGAGAGTCCATGCTGATACACTTGTCCCAAACGAAGTACATTCACCGGGTACTTCAGCATTTCGGGATGGACGGGTCGAAGAAAGTGAGTTCCCCTATTGCGGCTCACTTTAAGCTCACTGAGGAGCAGTGTCCATCTACCGTGGACGAAAAGGAAGATATGGAGCGGGTTCCATATGCCTCAGCTGTGGGAAGCCTGATGTATGCTATGGTATGTACGAGGCCAGATATTGCTCATGCAGTTGGTACGGTTAGCAGGTATCTTTCAAATCCTGGAAGGGTACATTGGAGTGCGGTCAAGTGGATTCTACGATATCTTCAGGGCACTGCTGGTTGGAGACTTTCCTTTGGTGGTGACGAGCCGAAGCTGGTTGGGTATACCGATGCTGATATGGCTGGAGATGTAGACACGAGGCGATCGACTTCAGGCTACGTGATGATGTTTGCGGGAGGAGCAGTGTCGTGGCAGTCGCGGTTGCAGAAGTGTGTCGCCTTGTCGACGACAGAGGCGGAATACATTGCGGCGACGGAGGCTTGCAAGGAGCTGTTGTGGATGAAGAAGCTGTTACAGGAAATAGGACTGAAGCAAGAGCAGTATACTTTGCTTTGCGACAGTCAGAGTGCTATTCACCTTATGAAGAATCAGACGTTTCATAGCCGGTCCAAGCACATCGAGACCCGGTATCATTGGATACGGGATGTAGTTGAGAAGAAGGACGCGGAGCTTGAGAAGGTTCATACAGATGACAACGGAGCTGATATGTTCACGAAGATTCTACCAAGGAGGAAGTTTGAGTACTGCAGGCATGTTGTCGGGATGACGACATCCTCCCCATAGTTGTGAAGGGGGAGATTTGTTGGAGTGGGTGGGGTTCCCAACCTATGTGGAGAAGATCCCGGAGTACGACGAGCGCCATTCGTGTGTCGAAGAAGCTCGGGAAGTAGGCGACGCGGAGTCGCCACTGCTGCTGTTGCTCCTGAAGGAGTTTCTGGCCTGGGCCTGCCGAGTTCGGCCCGAACTCGGTCCCAGGCCGAGTTCTGGCCGAACTCGGTCTGGCTCCTCCAGGGTTTGGCCAGTAGGTGCTGGATGCTCGACACAGAGTTCTGGCCGAACTCTGTGTCGTCGGGGGCTGAAGCGGATTTTAGGATGAGTTTTCATCATTAGATCTAATCCAACGGTCCAGGTTTGCTGCGGGATTAGGAAGTTATATTGGGATTTTCCAACCCTAATTCATAGAGTGTAACATAACGCAACGTAACACAACTTGGAGAGAGGAAGGAGGCAAGAGTGCCATTGCAACTTCGGAGAAGAAGACGGAGGATTGAAGGTCGCTATTCGAAGGAGATCGTGTTCGGGTAATCTCTACTCGTCGTTCTCGCTCTTCGTAGCCTTGTAATCATTGTTCTTATCTCTGAGTGTTGTGGGGATCCGATTTGGATCGGGAGGAGTTTGTAGAGGGTATAATTCTTCTATTCCATTAGTGGAGGCTTCTCAGGGTTGGACTCCGATCGTCCCGTGGTTTTTTCCCGCAAGGGTTTTCCACGTCAAAAATTTTCTGTGTCTGCGTGGATTATTTGTGTGGTTATTTTTGGGTTCGTGCGTTTGTATTGCTCGGTCCTCTCGCAGGTACTCTCCGGTTTGGGGAAAGGTTTCCGCGCTTCTTTCCCAACACTAACCGCTTCTCAACTAACTCTAACCGTCTCCACCACCTTGCCGCTGCCCGCCTAACTACTTCGCCGCTGCCCGCCTGCCTGCGCAATCGCTTGCCCGTCGTCCACCACCTATATATAGGACTCCCAGAGTTCTCCTTCTTTATCACCATTTTTGGATGGCGAAGCCCTATCGAATTGGTGGCAGGGTTCCTTTTCTTCTTCTTCCTCGAGCGAAGCTCCAGCCATGGCGAAAGTCCTTCCTCTTTGATCGACAACAGTCGAAATCATCAGTAGTATGAGCGACTAGGCGTTGGGACAACTTGTCGATCGCTGCGTTCTCGACTCCACCAGGATCAACGACGAGCGGCGGCGCCTTCGAATATCGGTCGATTCTTGAAGTAATCCATTTGTATGTCTTCTCCATTTATTTCTTTGATTGTTGAGTATTCATCTGTTGATTCCTATACTTCGACGGTTCTTGGCTCTGTTGATCTTTCGGTTTGTGAATTTTAAGAGAACATTTGGTGATTTCCTGGGTTATTTCTCCAAATTTGGAGTCGGTACAATTCAAATTGAACTCACATGATTTTATTCATTTCATGCACGTTACATATTTGACGTAATGCCGGGAGACGATTTTGTTATCAGTTTTAGACACGCAACGGACAGGTCGGACACCGATACTTGCAGCGTTTGTGCAGGTATCGCTCTCTTCCCTCGGGATCAGTTGAAATTAAGAGTTTATTTATTATTTGGGTTGTAGAAGGAGTGTATGATAGGGGTGTCCTGTGTCCTGGGGACACGATATCTGTGTGAGTCCGAATACACTATTCTTGGTATTGGCTGTAGAATTATGTCTGTTTTGGATTGATAGTCGATAGGCATGTGTTCTGACACCAGACTCTGTGTTCCTTTCACACAGAGAGAAGAACAAGATTAAATTGTTGCACTGATAGTGACTGTTAGGTTTGGTTTTCATTAAATGGATTGTAGATCAGTAGGGACTCGAACTCATTTTGGGCTCAACAGAATTCATGGGCTGTAGATTGATTTGGCTAAGAATTAAGCTGAGTATGCATTATTTAGAGATTGTGGGCCAAGCCTATCTCAGTAGACTATTAGGTGAAAATGAGTTAGTAGGATCATTAAGATTGGGCCAGAGTTGGCAATTAAGTTAGACCATAGTTGGTTATGTATTAGAGTGTTCACAAGGTTAATGGACAGCTAGGTGAATCAAATAGAGTTAATGCACTACTGTTAATATGTTAGGATTAGTAAATTGATTATTAGAGTTAGTATTATTATAACCCTTGTTCTCAATTTTTTTTATATTTTATTTTATTGTGTTTGAAAGTAATTTATTTTTGAAACTTTGTAAAAGATATTTACTATTTTTTCTGCATTTCAAAATATAGTTTGTAATTAACGGTTTGAAAGTACTATTTAGTTTTAATAAATATTTGTTCTTGAAATTTTATTATTGAAATTATAAAGTTATTTATTATTATGTTTGGATTTTCAAAAAAAATAATATCGGTTTCGAAAATAGTTTGAAAATCATGATTATTTTTGGAGCAATAAAAATGTTTAGTAACTTATTTTGAATAAGATTTAGATTTATAAAATATATTTTACCTTATTTGATAACATCAAAAATTATTTAAAATACTTATGGTGACTAATTGTGGCATTAAGAATTATCTAATCCAGATTTGAAATATTATTTGACTTAACGATTTATCTATTATATGATTTAAATTGTTTTGATAAACATTAAATTTATCTTAAAGTTATTATGTTGAATTTGATTTGGATTTAGAGTTGGATTTGAATTCATATGATTTAGATTTAAATAATTTCTTTGATTTAAATTTATGGAGAGACTTGTCCGTTAGAAATTCTAATCATATTTGAATCATATCTAGTATTAGATAGATTATTTCTTATTTGAACTAATCATATTCCTATCCAAATTAGTTGGTAATCCTAATCATATCTTTATTGATTGAGTTCTAATCATATCATAATTCACTAATTGCTTTCCATTATCTATATATATTGAACCTATAAAATAAAATCATCTCTCGTACCTTCTTTTCCAAAATTTCTCTCTTTTTTCGTCATAATTATCCCAAATTCGTCATAAATTCAGCCTTCCTTTTCAAATATTTTACCAACTTCGAAGGGCCATAACTTCCAACTCCGGACTCCGTTTGACCTCCAGTTTTTTTGTTGAAACCGTCTCGAGGTATATTTTCTGAATATAAAATTTATTTTCAAATAATTTTAACCTAATTTTTTGGGGAATTTATGGAGTGTCAGTTGTCCAAAATTTGACACGTTTCGTTGTTTTCGAGATTCTGGGAGAACCAGGAATCGGAATCACAATCCGTTTGAAGTTTCGGAACGCTGATGAAAAAGTACACATCATATATTTTCTCAACAATTTTCCAAAATATTTTATTTTTTGTTTTTATTTTAGAGGCCCGTCTCATCATCTAAAATCATCTTGCGTAGCTTTAACTTCTCAGACTATTTATGTGCCGACATGACAATATCGTGCCAGTCAGCTTCAAATTAAACCGAGGCAAGTATCACTATGACCTATGTTTCCTTTATTTTATACTGCATGTATCTTCGTGTCGTCTTTTCACTATTACTCCCTTATGGTTCATGATTGTCGTCGTTCATGATTACTATTGTGCACGAGAGTTAGAATCGGTTGGATATACATACATGTTCATACCTTATTCATTATTTTCTATTGTTTACAGTTTATCGTATTGCTAATGTTTATCATAGTGGAAATGTATTGTGAGAGAGTCGGGCGGGGGGATACAACATGTAAGCATGTGGTCAACGAATTGAATACAGACCCCATATACATTGATTGCATAATATCAGTCATGCACCACACGTATGACTGACAGATATCCCAAGCCGTCTACATGCTGAAAGTTGGTATTCTAAAACACACAGTACACGTGACTTAATTATTGTTGCTCTATTGTCTATTGTTCTTCTTTTGTAAGTCTACCATCTTATTGTCATCATGTCTTAGTGGTATGTCAAAGTCTACCTTCATATTGTTATCATGTCTCAAAGGTACTTTCTTATCATACAATGTCATGCCTATACTTATCTTCAGTAAATTCCTTTTATCATTCCTTCATGCTTGTATACTATATTGTGTAATATAGTGCTATGGTGATCTTGCTCCAATCCTGACTGGATATTTTTTTTCAGTTGACAGATTCTTGATGACTTGCTCTCTTGCTTTGGGTTTCTTCGGGGTAGAGTTAGAGACATCTTGGAGGCCAACCATAGATTCTAGCTAGAATAGTCACATGTAGCGGGTTTGTATCAGTATGCAAATTTGAATATATTATTGGAATTATAATTAAAATAATTATTGTGAATGAGCAAAATAGAAATATTTATTGTACTTGAGATTTATATTGAGCCCAGACAGCGTACTACTGCCGATGCTGCGACGTAGGCTGGACTTGGCCACGTACTCGTATCCCAAAAGTGGGAACGAGTCGTGACAAGTTTTTATGGTGGCCCATGCAGGTCCATTTTCGCAAAATTATACGAACTTATGGTAGTACCTATATTAGTCGTACTACTGCAAGCCTGCGATTAGGATGCTCATTCACAATTAGGTTGATTTGATTTTTAAAAATGACTAGGCCTAGGACTAGGTATACCGTGGGTAACCCATAGAATTATTTTGAAATGATTGTATGGGTAGTTAAGGTTGTTACATGGGCTACATGATTAAGGTGGTGATATTTGTTGAATTTTGAGATGCCCTATTTGATGAAGTTGAAATTGTGATTTGATAAATGACTCTAATCAAAGATGGATAGAATTCTCGATTGATAAATTGAATATTTTGGTTACTGTTGAAGATGAAATTTTTAGCTTTTGCTATTCTGAGGTTTAAATTTCTATATGATCGATGAATTATTGATAAGGTTGAATATTTAATTTTTAAAGGAAGTAATTTTGATTTGATCAATAAAATTGAGGTATGATTTGAAAATTTATGGAATTTAAATTTTTGAGGAGATTATGAAAATGTTGAATTTTGAATTTAAAATAAATTTGAGGAATTTAAAGTTTTGTGAAGTTAGTTTTTGAAGATTTATCAAATTTGATTAAGGGTTGTAAATTTGATAAGATGATATTCATGATTGCTACATCACGGTATTAAATTGAGTTAGTGATTTAAAAAAAAATATGATTGAATTTGAGGAATTTGTTTAAATATACTTGAGGATACGAATTTATAAGATTGATGAGTGATAACTTAGATGTCATGTAGGTAATACTCTTTCGAACTACATCCATTGACTACATTCTTCCATCCTTCTTGATCAATCTTCTTATTAAGAAAAAATTATTATTTTTATCTCGTTGATCATTATTCCTTTTTAAATTTTTCTATCTTTTCACCTGGCCAACCAAGCCTATTTTTTCTGTCATCCTTAAATTTCAAGGACGAATTTTTCTAAGGTGGGTAGATTTGTAACCCTTGTTTCTCAATTTTTTTTATATTTTATTTTATTGTGTTTGAAAGTAATTTATTTTTGAAACTTTGTAAAAGATATTTACTATTTTTTCTGCATTTCAAAATATAGTTTGTAATTAACGGTTTGAAAGTACTATTTAGTTTTAATAAATATTTGTTCTTGAAATTTTATTATTAAAATTATAAAGTTATTATTATTATGTTTGGATTTTCAAAAAAATAATATCGGTTTCGAAAATAGTTTGAAAATTATGATTATTTTGGAGCAATAAAAATGTTTAGTAACTTATTTTGAATAAGATTTAGATTTATAAAATATTTACCTTATTTGATAACATCAAAAATTTTTAAAATACTTATAGTGACTAATTGTGGCATTAAGAATTATCTAATCTAGATTGAAATATTATTTGACTTAACGATTTATCTATTATATGATTTAAATTGCTTTGATAAACATTAAATTTATCTTAAAGTTATTATGTTGAATTTGATTTGGATTTAGAGTTGGATTTGAATTCATATGATTTAGATTTAAATAATTTCTTTGATTTAAATTTATGGAGAGACTTGTCCGTTAGAAATTCTAATCATATTGAATCATATCTAGTATTAGATAGATTATTTCTTATTTGAACTAATCATATTCCTATCCAAATTAGTGGTAATCCTAATCATATCTTATTGATTGAGTTCTAATCATATCCTAATTCACTAATTGCTTTCCATTATCTATATATATTGAACCTATAAAATAAAATCATCTCTCGTACCTTCTTTTCCAAAATTTCTCTCTTTTTTCGTCAATTATCCTAAATTCGTCATAAATTCAGCCTTCCTTTTCAAATATTTTACCAACTTCGAAGGGCCATAACTTCCAACTTCGGACTCCGTTTGACCTCCAGTTTTTTTGTTGAAACCGTCTCGAGGTATATTTTCTGAATAAAATTTATTTTCAAATAATTTTAACCTAATTTTTGGGGAATTTATGGAGTGTCAGTTGTCCAAAATTTAACACGTTTTGTTGTTTTCGAGATTCTGGGAGAAACAGGAATCGGAATCACGATCCGTTTGAAGTTTCGGAACGCTGATAAAAAAGTACACATATATTTTTCTCAACAATTTTCCAAAATTTTATTTTTTGTTTTTATTTAGAGGCCCGTCTCATCATCTAAAATCATCTTGCGTAGCTTTAACTTCTCAGACTATTTATGTGCCGACATGACAATATCTTGCCAGTCAGTTCAAATCAAACCGAGGCAAGTATCACTATGACCTATGTTCCTTTATTTTATACTGCATGTATCTTCGTGTCATCTTTTCACTATTACTCCCTTATGGTTCATGATTGTCGTCGTTCATGATTACTATTGTGCACGAGAGTTAGAATCGGTTGGATATACATACATGTTCATGCCTTACTCATTATTTTCTATTGTTTACAGTTTATCGTATTGCTAATGTTTATCGTAGTGGACATGTATTGTGAGAGAGTCGGGCGGGGGGATACAACAAGTAAGCATGTGGTCAACGAATTGAATACAGACCCCCTATACATTGATTGCATAATATCAGTCATGCACCACACGTATGACTGACGGATATCCAAGCCGTCTACATGCTGAAAGTTGGTATTCTAAAACACACAGTACACGTGACTTAATTATTGTTGCTCTATGTCTATTGTTCTTCTTTTGTCAAGTCTACCATCTTATTGTCATCATGTTAGTGGTATGTCAAAGTCTACCTTTATATTGTTATCATGTCTCAAAGGTCTTATCATACAATGTCATGCCTAACTTATCTTCAGTTAAATTCCTTTTATCTTCCTCGCTTGTATACTATATTGTGTAATATAGTGCTATGGTGATCTTGCTCCAATCCTGACTGGATATTTTTTTTCAGTTGACAGATTCTTGATGACTTGCTCTCTTGCTTTGGGTTTCTTCGGGTAGAGTTAGAGACATCTTAGAGGCCAACCATAGATTCTAGCTAATAGTCACATGTAGCGGGTTTGTATCAGTATGCAAATTTGAATGTATTATTGGAATTGTAATTAAAATAATTATTGTGAATGAGCAAAATAGAAATATTTATTGTACTTGAGATTATATTGAGCCCAGACAGCGTACTACTGTCGATGCTGCGACGTAGGCTGGACTTGGCCACGTACTCGTATCCCAAAGCGGGAACGAGTTGTGACAATTATAGTTTATGACTTTAGTTGAGATAAGACAAATAGAATATTCTAAATATTGTTTCATTTTCTAGGTGATCTAGAAGATTTGAACAAAACCCCAGAATCAAGGCAAGTACATGTACTCAGTATTACCATCATTGCATGCATTGCACTCACACTATCTGTGTTATTATTGTATTTTCCTATGTTTCTTGCGTGCATTGTTTCTCGTGTCGGGTGGGGGACGTTCTAGAAACATGTGATTGACTATATTGGACAAATATTGCCTGATCATACACTGTATGCCTGATGTCCATTTCGTGCGTGACTGATAGCATTGTCGTCAGACATGCCTGATTATTGCGTTACTGATAGCATTGTCGTCAGACATGCCTGATTATTGATTGACTGATAGCATATTCTATATGCCTAATTACATATTAGTTCCCAGATGTTGATAACGTCTAATTGCACATGTACACATAGCTAGTGCATACTTTATATTCACATTGCTTCTCTGATTTTCAGTATGTTTGCTATATTGTTCCATTGATCTCCATGGTGAGTTTTTATTGAGTATATTGTACTTTGTTCCTTTCCTGACTGGATCGTTGATTACAGGTGAGATGGATCTTTAGATTGTCATGGCTAGCATTGGAGCTCACTTGACATTGAGATATTAGTTTCATGTATAGGAATTGATTGAGTATATTTATTATATGTTGTTGTATCATTTATCTTTTACCGGTTTTGTACCCGGACATTCATGTATAAGTTGTAATAATTGTATAGTGGATTGCTGTGATGGTTAGTATAGATTCCGAGATTAGATGCTGTGATGAGATTACTCTTGTTACTAGATGGCTCACTACTGCTGTCAATGACAGTGTAGACCGGACTGCATCGGCCCGTACCCGATTATTCGGGAGAGGGGCGTGATACGATACTGGCTGGGGCCAAACCTGTTCAACCGGTTAGTCCAACAATTGGCTTAATTTAAGTGGTCCAAGTTCAATTCTTTCTAGATACTGATCTTTACAAAAATATCATTTATAATTGATTTTAAAAAAAATAGTAGGTCAACACAGACCTAGCCCGAAAAAGCTATTGGTTTACGAGTTTACCGGTTGAACCAGCGATCGATCCAATGTTTAAAACACTGATTGGAATAAAAGATATCCATTATTATTGGTGGATATGTACATATGGTCAACAGAATAATACTTGACGATGTATCCCTCATCTATCTTTTAGGCCAATGCTAAGACATTACGCAAAGTGTTACTCGCTGTCACCGTTTATGTTGACCTTTATTGTCAAGCTTTTGATGGTTTGGTAAGGACTGCCAAAATTTTGATACTCGTGTGCATATTCAGACTTACAATTTGATAGTTAGGACTGTAAAAAATTTGGCAGTCCAAGACACAATAAGGAATTTAATTTTTTTTTTACAATCTAATTATGTACGAGACTGTGGAAAATAATTACTACCATTATTACTTTGTATAGAACTTTTAAGATTGGCCATCTTTTAAGCCATACATCTATCATAGTAAACCTTACATATAATAAGCAATTAACGTATATATAATACCCATCCTCTTTTATCTAACTATAATACAAATTTTCAACAACCACTAGTTACTCTCCCTAGGGGCAGAGGGACACTACATCTGCACTAGGCTGTAGCCCAGTGCAACATAAAAATAAGCTATTTTTTTGGTGATAGGGGGTGTAGCCCAGCCCAGTTATCCAACACTCTCTTCCCAATCTCTTACTCCCGACCAAACCTTGGAACTTCCAGCTCGACCGCTTCTCTGGCCATTACCTTTTTAAGTGAAAGTGAAGAAATTTGGTTGTAGCGGTTGCTCTCCTGCTCCCCCTCTCCACCTACCGCCGACCAGCACGCTGTAGCGGCACATCCCCTCCTGATTTCGGCTCTCCCAGTCTCCCTCTTCACCTCATCTGGACCTCTGGTAAAACCCTATCGTCATAACTATTTACTATTTTAAAGGTCTTTATAAAACCCTAAATTTTTGTAAAACTCTAACCCCCAAATTTTTTGGTGTTTGATTTGATCTTAATTCACTATTTAATAGGTCTTTGAAATATAATAGAAAATCAAGGAAGCAAGAGGAAAAAAACCTTTTTTTCATTCTTTAACAAGGGGTGAAACATCAGAAAGTGAAAGTCTTCCCTCTCATTCGAATGTTAATTTTCCAATCCCAAGTGTTGATCATAGGGATGAAGTTATAGTTGATTTAAATTTGAATGAGATCCAGGTTTATAATTCTGATACGCGGGCATCTTGTTAATCATAGGAATGAGATCAGACGTACATATATCAAATTGGGTCCATATTAGGCGAAATTGGAAGCAATTCCACCGTTTGAGTTCGAAAAATAGTCTCGTCGATTTTAATACTCTTGGTTCCAATAATTTTCTTGGTTAGTGTACTCTCCTTCAAAGATGCTTCATTTTGTTTTCCATGTTATCTTTTTGAAAATGATAACGCCCTCCATTGCACATTAATTGTCGATGGGTTTAAAAATTGGAAGAGTTTATGAGGGGACTCAATTTGCATTTTTGACACATATGGAAGGTCCCATATATCCATAGATATTCTGTGAAAGCTATGGAAGATATCAAATGTTACTCAATATATTGATAAAGTGATTAATGCACAGTTTTGAAGAAGTTTTGAAGAATCGTTATGGCTTAAGTGGACAATTGAGAGTATTCATTGGCTCAGTTTGCAAGCATGTGCATTCAGAGGTCATGATGAATCAAAAACTTCTAGTAATCGTGGGAACTTCATAGAGATGATAAAATTGATGGGGATTTGAATGTCAACATTGATGATGTTGTATTGGTGAAAGCTCCAAATAATGCACAATAATTCACCAACTATTCAAAAAGTGTTTTTACGTATCATGGCCAACATGGTGAGAACTAAAATTCGTGAAGAAGTTGGGAATACAAAGTTTTGTATTTTGGTTGATGAAGCCAGAGATGCATCTTATGGAGAACAGATGGCTATTGTTCTAACATTTGTTGATGTTCATCATATTATGAAGAAGCAATTCTTTGAGATTGTGCATGTTGGGGACACCATTGCTTTAACCCTGAAGAAACAAATATCTGATGTACTTACTCGGTATGACTTATATATCCACAATATGCGAGGGCAAAGATATGATGGTGCTAGCAGTATGCGTACGTACATCATGGAATGAATTTATAAGTATAAATGCCCATATGCTTTTGACAGGTATGGCTTCTCCATTGCAAACATAATGGCCATATGTTTTTTGACTAACGATCTCATCATAAGTTTTTCATCTAATTTATAAGTAAAGAGTGTGTTGATAATGAATGAACCAAAATGATAAAAGATTATCATCAATCTAGGAAGATGTTTTAAGTGCAAAACCCTTTCTTAAGTTTATTGTCTATGGAAGGTTTTGAATCACTAAATTTACAAAGGAAACTCTGCTGAATTTTGGCATCAATTTTTAGAATCTTATAGTTACTATTAGTATATTAGCTAGCCCACTCTACTATCCTTGATCTGCCCCTGCTATCCCCACTTATATAACACATGTATGGTCTTTGTTCAAAAAATTCACTAACCACTATACATATATACTTTTGTTCTTTTACTTAAAATATAAAAATAATAGGGTAGAATTTCTATTAGCAACTCTAATTTTCTTTGTCCACCTAAGCCAAAAAATAGGAGCCTAAATATCTATGGGAAGAGATACCGCGAGAACCAAAATTATAATAAAACTATAGGATGTGTAAGAAAAAAAAGTACCGAGCCGAACCAAAAAATCGCAGATTGGATCAAGATCTATTGGTTGTTTTATGCTCACGATTTGGTCGGTACAATTTTTTCTTAGTATTTTTTTTTTTGGTCCAGTTCAAAATTTAAAAATAACCAAATTGTTTGGAAATGAAAATTTATCGAGTGTACTAAAATGACTTCTTTCGGTTTAAAATAATGATCAGTCATTGACAATTGATCATGAGTTTAAATTGAATTAATAGTGGATTATGACACTTTTTGACCATCAAAGAATATTAACATCTTTAACAAAATGTATTTATATTAGAGATTTGAGAAGACTTTTTGATCGTTTCGGTACAATTTATTTGATATTTGGAAGGAATAAAAGAACCAAATCGAGACCGATGGGTTATGTCACGCTCCAGTCCCAAAAGTCACGAGATTAGCAGGTGACACGGCCAGCTAGTATACACTCAAGGTTGATCCCGATCTAGGGAACCCTCAATAATGCACTTAAGCGGTCTAACTAAAACTTAAGTCCAAAGAAAACTAGAACCATCATGGCAATCTATATCTCATCCACCGAGGTAAAAAGATACAACTAAATCAAATGAGTACTGATAAAACTAAATAAAAAATAATATAAAAATGAAGATTCAAGTAATCAAATTTAAGTCACATCCGGTAGAGACACAACAGAAGAAAATAAAATGTAATATAGAAATAAATTAACTAAGTCAAAATATGCTAAACCAAGTATTGATAATGTCATCAGCTACAGCGGTACCATGGTCTGGAGCTGGCTCATAAACCTTCTCGTCTGCACCGAGATAAACCACGACTAAACTTGAAAAGATCACCAGGTCCTCAAAGGACTAGCAAGATACACAAAACATGCCCATCTAACAGTAGTAACATACAAAGAATAACCAAACAAAATGACTAAGCAACAACTATACATGCATGTAAGAACCACTACACTAAAATGAATTACTGAAGAGAAAACAGGTAACAATACAAAGTTCCTAGGTGGATACATAGCAAGAAGTCAAACCAATACTCAAAACCTTATCCCTAGTGTGGACTCTCAGGATTGAAAACAACAAAACTCTCGCATCATGACAGAATATATAAAACAAATAGTAGAGCAAACTATAATGAAAACTGTAAGACATGCACAAGAATAGTATAAATAACAAATCTGAGTACAAGAGCAGTTTGTATATGAAATAAGAACTGTAAGTAATATAAGTGATTAGAGCACAAGATGGTTATGTAAACAGGCTGGGATACAATAAATAGGTCTCTATTATACGTGAGGGCATATGGACATTCAAAAGATCTGCACAAGATGGGATTTTATCACATAATCATTTCCTGCTCACCCTCCCCAATCAATACACAAGGATTCAGTCAAGTTATATTACCTGTACAAGAGATTTTTATCCATGAGGCTCATGTGATCATGAGAGTACAAGATTGCACAAGAGTATACATGAATAGGGGTGTACAAGAAATACAAGATGTTTGTGAAAAGCACATGACAAGATGTATTTGATAAACCCGAGGGGGATAACATCGCATGAAAAGATCCATAGGGTACTGGTCCGTGATAAAAACGTGACAGCATCAAGTAAATTATCTAAAGCATGAATATAAGTTCTAGCAAGTATGAAAATGATCAGAGCATGTACTCACCTGGGATCATGAGTGACTGTGAAAATAGATGTCTGAACTGAGGTGTCTGAGTCCTATATAGAGCACACAGTTATAATGTATACAAAAAGGTAATATTTAAAGTTTTCAATGCATTCTATATGATTCTAAGTCAATCTAGGTCAAAGTCACTTTTGGTCAACTATGGTCAACAATCTAGTCAAACAAGGTCAAACTATAGCCAACTAGTCTAGGGTTTAGTAAACATTAGTATACAAGTCACTTTAGGCCTATCTAGTCCATTTCTAGGCCAAGGTATAGGTCAACTCACTATTCTAGGATACCTTAGAGACCAAGGTATCACAAGCCTAGTCCAATATTGCCTATAGGCATATACCATAATCACATATACTTATCTAAATACTATAAGTATCACAACATAGATACAGATACAAATATGTCTATATACAAATATGTGTATATCTACCACTACAACATACATATTTACATACATAACATATATTCTCATACCTATATCCGTACATAATATCATATAACATATCTATATATATACAAGGAACTCAATGCATATATATAGGACCATATATATATATATATATATATATATATATATATATATATATATATATAATATATATTATATATGAGTTATATATATATATATATATATATATATATATATATATATATATTTGGAAGAAGAGACTTTTATTGATGTATAATGCGCAAAAAGTCGAAGCCTATACAGGTAAATGCGCCACACGTGAGAGGACAGCAAAAACAAAAAAAAGCCGCAAACACAAAAGGAAGATCAAAACGACACAACGCCATCACGGCGCCATGCCTAAGCGGCAGTGGGGTTGAAAGCCTCCCAAAAGCTAGACGGTGAGTGACGGCAGCTCCGAGCAGCTTTACGCACTTGTCTGGCAGCCTCCCTGATAAGTAGGTCTGAATTGTATTGGCGATCTTCTCTATTTGTTCCAATTTTTTCACAGGATCCAAATACCGGCGGCTGCGACGATCTGATGACCATGAGACCTGCTCCAGTGGACCAGAAGATCATTGAGGCGCCCGGCCGGTGGTCCTGTCGGTATTTGGAGAATAGAAACGTCCACAACTTTGTTGCAAGGTCACCTTTGAGAAGAATGTGCTCCGCGGTTTCTACTTGGTGAGAATAGCAGCAGTGGCACCGCGATGCCAGGCTGAAGCCGAAGGATGTAATGATGTCGTCGGTTGGGAGTTTTCGCCTATGGCCTCTCCATATCAAAATAGACCATTTGAAAGGGATGCACGCCTGCTAGAACGGAACGAGCAGTATAGGGGCCGGAGTACCAATGCCTCTAACCACAATCCTAGCCGAAGCTAAGTTGAAGGTACCACCGTGGTTGGGCGACCACCGCAGAGTATCCGGGGTATCTACGATCCTTAATTCCGCAGCCGCAATGTTGTTGACCGCCTCTGCGCCAAGCCAAGTGCGGACCCTGTCACATCTCCAACCAGAGGCACTGTCCCACAGCTCCCGAATTTCCCGAGGATATAAGTGAGTCCGAGGCAGCTGGGCCACCTCGTCCCCAATCCAACGTTCGGAACATCGACGAGCGATCGTCTCCGAGCTTGAATCGGATGAATGGTTCAGCGAGGCTCCGGCCATTAAGGATGCGCCGCCAAGAAGCTGAAGATCTGGAGTTGGCAACAACAGACACGGGATGAGAGAGTCTAAAATATCTAGCAATCATGAACCTAGTCTAAAGTGACTTGTCCGATCGCAGCTTCCACCAAAGTTTCATAGAGTAAGAGTCGATATATATATCTCAATTCAGCAACTTATACAACCAAACTGATCAATTTCAAACATAAATTCCCGCTCTAGCTAATCTAGTCCAATCGATCTCCCGCATACAACCCCATCTGGAACACAACCCAGATGGACACAAAATTACTATAGGATACTAACCCAAACTGGACATGCCAAAAATCTGGACACGATCAACCACAGTATCCGCTCCTAGATATCGACCCCTGTGTCAGCACGAGACACCAACCTAATCTTAATTATCGAGAATTAAACCATAGGATGAGTGAAGGACGGTAAAGGAATCATACATGTGTCTCAGGCTTTGGCGACACAATCTACTCGTGTCCGATTCACACGATGGCGTATCGGAACCCCTCAGAAACAAACACCTAGTGTTCAGAACAGGAAATCAGTACAAAAATGAATGATTGATTTCAGGGATCCAAAGTAAATTAAGAACAGAACAATTCAATTCAAAGGACTTCAAAATTGAATCGAGAATAAAAAAAAACTATCGATCATTACTCAATCGATCGATCTGATCAAAATTGATCAAATCATAAAATAACCAAAGGGAAAAAGGAAATTAAGGGAGAACTCTCCGTCCTGTCATTTTATTCGCTACTTTTTGAGAAGATGTCTGGAGCTCCGACATCCTCAATTGGTACCACACTCTCGCTGGTTCAGTAACGACCGATCAGCCCAAATACAGCGGCATTGCTCCACCTTAAGATTCGATCGATCAATCGGAACAGCATGGTGATCCCTGAGTTTTCCGGTAGAGAACTGCTAGGAGGGAGGAATTATCGTTGGAAACGAAGGCCTTCTTGCCGTAGTCGCCGGGAAGAACTATGCGCCGCTTGGGGCGGAGCAGTCCTTGTCGTCACTCGCCAATTGGAGAGCTCCTGCCATGGCTGGACCCTCAAATTAGGGTTAGGGTTTGAGGAAGAGGCTTGGGAAGAGGGAATCAGAAGAGAAGGAGAGGAGGAAGCTTGAGGGGCTCACAGAGTCTCTGGAAAAAAAATTTTACGAATGGTGAAATTAACAGAGGATACAGAAAGGTCCTTACATAGGATTAGAAAAATATAAAGAATTGTAAAAGACATATTTATTTGCATACTAATAAATCATTTTATTACAACTGATGGCAAAGGTTTGTTGGAAAGAAAAAAGTTTGTTAGGATGATGGAAAGATTTTATAGTTTATTAGAACATGGAGGACACTCTAGGTGAGTTACTAACCTATTTAGTTAATTAACTAATCATAACAATAATTAAAATCTTTCCTCTTCAAACATAATTCACTTCCTAAACTTATAAATCAGAAATTAAATTCCTCTAATATAAAATATAATTATCTTTCATGAAAATACTAAAATTTTATAATTTTGGGGAAGGTTGGGTTCGCTTTCAGTTAGTAGCTTGCTGCATATAGCAGCAGTACTGACTGTAGGGGGCATATAATGTATCAATTATTCGAGAGAAGGGAGATGGCCTCCATCACCTATGCACATGTGTGCGTAAGTCAATTTAGCAACAGATACTACATCAGTGAGCAGCAGGGGAAGCACACCTCCTTGACACTACATTCAGCAGTCCTACTGCCCTTTACAGTAGCAAGGCAATGTCAGTTTGGGAAGCATGACAGTTGCCAGATTTGCTACAACAATGAACTACCATGTTACTAACAGTATGACTTAAGTGTACAGTAGCAATAAGGAAAGTGGATGAGCTCAGTAGGTATCAGTCCCTATTTTT
>JANAVB010014250.1:0-58580 GCA_029216955.1 Iris pallida
TTCCCAACAGAGTGGTATCAAAGCTTTGGTTTCAGAGAAGTGTCAGGAGTTGACAGTCAAACCAAGAAGCAGAGATGGACGCGAAGCCGGTGCGCATGGTAAACCTGAACGTTACCAACTATCACTACTGGAGGAGCAAGATGAAAGATTTGCTTTTTGTCAAGAAGTTGCATCTATCGGTATTTACTTCCGAGAGGCCAGTGGTAAATCTGAAGAGGAATGAAATTTCGAGCATATACATATGTGTGGGTACATAAGGCAGTTCATTGACGAGAACGTGTATAATCGTGTTGCCAGTATTGAGCACGCGAGGACACTGTGGATAAGCTGGAATCTTTGTATGCAAAAAAAACCGGGATAAATAAATTATTCCTAATCCGGATGATGATGGGTCTACGGTACAAAGATGGTACATCCATTACGGATCACTGAGTAAGTTCCAGGATGTGGTTGACCAGCTTGCAACCTTTGGAGTACGTGGGGTTCCTAACCTATGTAAAAAAATATCCGGAGTCGGATTTGGGTATTCCTATATATAATGAAATATTCCAATTGATTTGGATGGTATTTCTATATAATAGGAAGATTGAGTATTCCTACATATAGTAGAATACCTCAATTAGTTGTGGCTTTGATATTATATATATATATATATATAATATATATATATATATATATATTATATATATATATATATACACTAAGTATTTTCTCACCATAAAAATATATCTCAAAAAGGAGAGGAGCAATAGTGCTTTACAACTTTTGAGAGAGAAAAGACTGAAGACTATTGTGAAGGCGAGATCGCTTCGAATAATTTTTCGACATGTCTTGTACTTCGGAGTTTATAATCAAATTTTCTTCTTTCAAGTGAGTTATGGTGATCCGTTTGGGATCGGGAGGAGCTTGTAGAGGGTGTATTCTCTTTATTCCATTAGTGGAGGTTCTTCAGGGTTGGACTCCGATCGTCCCGTGGTTTTTTTTCATCTGGATTTTCCACTTCAAGAATATCTGTGTCTGCGATATGTGTTTGGCATTTTTGGTTTGTGTGCTTTTGCTCGGTTCTCTCGTAGGACTCTCTGGTTTGGGGGAACGGTTTTCGCGCTTCCTTCCCAACAGAGTGGTATCAAAGCTTTGGTTTCAGAGAAGTGTCAGGAGTTGACAGTCGAACCAAGAAGCAGAGATGGACGCGAAGCCGGTGCGCATGGTAAACCTGAACGTTACCAACTATCACTACTGGAAGAGCAAGATGAAAGATTTGCTATTTGTCAAGAAGTTTCATCTATAGGTATTTGCTTCCGATAGGCCAAGTGGTAAATCCGAAGAGGAATGGAATTTCAAGCATATACAGGTGTATGGGTACATAAGGCAGTTCATTGACGAGAACGTGTATAATCACGTTGCCAGTATTGAGCACGCGAGGACACTGTGGGATAATCTGGAATCTTTTTATGCGAAGAAGGCCAGGGTAAATAAATTATTCCTAATCGGATGATGATGGTTCTACGATACAAAGATGGTACATCTATTGGATCACTTGAGTAAGTTTCAGGGCATAGTTGACCAGCTATTCTCGATAGGAATCAAGTTTGACGACGAGTTTTAGGGACTTTGTTTACATTGCCAGACTCGTAGGAGACCGTACGAGTATCTATGATCGCTTCTGCTCCGGAAGGCGTTGTCAGTCTGGAGTTTACCAAGAGCAGGGTACTGAATGAAGAGATGCGGAGAAGTTCTTAGGCCACTTCATCTACATCTCACTCAGAGGCGCTAGTTTCGGAGAGCCGCAGAAGGAGAAAAATTAGGGATCCAGGTGGTGGTAGAGACGATAGCAGAGGCAAGTCCAAGGGTCGATACAAGGACTCAGAGTGTTACCATTGTGGCAAGAAGGGCCACATCAAGGAAATTGTTTCGCTTGGAAGAGAGAAAAAGGACGACAAGGGAAAGCAAAGTGAGAACACTACAACGACGACCTTGACACATGGAGGTAATGTGATCATCGTAGGTGATGAGGTTGTCATGAACCTCGCTTGCGATGACAATTCTTGGCTGGTGGACTCTGGTGCTTCAGCGCACGTATCTCACAATAGGGCACTATTTATCACTTATACGACAGACGACTATGGAGTGTTGAAGATGGGCAACGGAGATGTGTTAATTAAAGGCGGTTGCCATTGGAGATGTGCATGTGAGAACGAAGACGAGTGCAGTTCTTGTTCTCAAAGATGTCTGTCATGTCCCTGATATCCGCTTCAACCTCACGTCGGTTGGAAGGTTGGATGATGAGGGTTTCTTCAATCTCTTTGGGAAAGGTCAGTAGAAGCTTTCCAGAGGTTCGATGGTGATTGACAGAGGAAGCAAGAACTCTGGACTCTACTATATAGAGGGAAGCGTACAGGGGACACAGGAGGTGAACGCACTCAGTGATGCGTCTACCAAATTATAGCACAGACGGTTCATCCATATCAGCAAAAAGAGGACGAGCCACTTGGTGAACAGAAAAGGAATTACAGGGTTAAAGTCTATAAAATTGGAGAAGCGCATGCACCGTTTAGCGGAAAAGCAAAATATGGTGTCTTTCCAAAGTCATCTAAGTTCGAGGAAGTCGGCTTTGCTCGAGTTGATTCACTCTGATGTTTGCTATCCTATATAGGTAAAATCTACTGGTGGTGCTTCTTATTTTGTAATGATTATTCCATAAAGGTTTGGGTTTATGCCTTAAAGACCAAGGATCATGTGCTGCCTACTTTCAAAAAGTTTCAGGTCTCTGTTGAAAGGCAGACGGGCAACAAGTTGCTATGTATTTGGTCAGACAATGGCGGCGAGTACATTGGTCTCTTTAATGCTTATTGCAGAGAGCAAGGGATACGACACCAGAAGACTCCGCCCAAGACACCTCATCTCAATGGTGCAGTGGAGCGAATGAACAGAACACTGATGGAGAGGGTAAGGTGCTACCAGAGGCAAACTTATTGGACATTTATTGGGATAAGGCTCTTTACACTGCTACTTATATTATTAATTTATCTCCTAGTGCTTCTTTGCAGGATGATCTGCCTAACAAAGTATGGTACGGCAAAGAGCCTTCATACAATCACCTGCGAGTGTTTGGTTGTAAGGCCTTCGTACATGTACCGAAGGACAAGAGATCCAAAATTGAGCCGAAGACGATGCGGTACGTCTTTATTGGCTACGGTCGAGATGAGTTTGGTTATAGACTCTACGACCCTGTGGGAAGAAAGCTCTAGAGAAGCAGGGACGTGGTATTCGTCGAGCATCAGACCATGACCAACACTCAGTATTCCGAGATGCCTTCTAAGGCCGAGAATTGCCTGAGTTAGAGTTATTTGGCTTTGAGCAGTTACCAGAGGACATCACAGAGGATCCAGTTATAGGGGAGCCAGTACATAGGGTTTCTCCCAATCTTGATCATCAGCGTGCTGATGGTGGTCAAGGTAACCATCAGGAGGATGAGCATGCCGGGAAGATAGTTCCTGAAGGGGAGGAGGCTGTTGACATACAGCCAGCACTAGTGGTTCCGTTGAGGAGAAACGGCAGAGAGCGTCGGCCGTCTACGAGATACTCACCAGTTGAGTATGTGCTACTGACTGAAGAAGGAGAGCCTGAAAGTTTCAAAGAGGCTATAGACGATGAACATAGGAAGGAGTGGATGGAGGCTATGGAGGAGGAGGTGAGTTTACTACAGGCCAACTCCACTTATGATCTGGTGCGGTTGCCAAATGACAAGGCTTTAAAAAATTGATAGATTTTCAGAGTGAAGCAAACAGATGATGCTACTCGCCTTCGATACAAAGCGAGGCTGGTAGTTAAAGCACTACAAAAATATTGCAAATTAGCGACTAACCTAGCGACTAACCAATTTCAATCGCTAGACTAGCGACTTATTATTGACTAAAAGTCTACTAATTTTAGTTCAAATTACCGGGAGTCGCTTTTTTGTTAATAGAGTGTTGGGACGAATTAGTAACTTTACTAGCGACTGACTGTTTCGATCAATAACGACTCAAAGTTTCTGTCGCTAGGAAAAGTATAACACCATTTGCCAAAAACCCATTTTGGTTCCCCCCAAATTTTTTTGTTCCCTTTTCCCCCAAAACTCTTCCCGCGATCCCAATCCCCTCCTCCTCTCGACGTTCCTCCTGATCTCCTAACTCGTCACGACCACCAAAAATCTCGCCTGAAGCCGTAGCCTCTCACTCTCTTCTACACCTCCTATAAACAATAGATTGACAATGTAAGGTTTTTTTTTGGTTCCCCAAATAATTTTTTTCTTCAATCCCTAACCCTAATTCGCGTGAAGAATTTTCCAAATATGCCACTAAGGATAGATTGGGAGATTTATTCTTCCGGAGAGGAGAGGTCACTGATGCCAAGGCCATGAGGACCAAGCAATTCTTCTTCTTCTTTTTTTCAAAAAAATCCATTTATTTTGTACTTTGGCTACCAAAATTTTCCTAAATTCTACTTTTTGGCTTGTGTTGGGATTGAACTTAAGGAAGGAAAGAGCAGTTCTTCTTATATGGACACCTTCAACATCGTATGCGAGGTGAAAGTTTATGTACCTTTAAAATGTTTTGGTCTTTTAGATGTTGATCATAATTTAGTTGATTTGAAGTTTGGGCACTCCCATGGTCATATTTTTAGGGGTTATGACCCATTTTTGCTTGGCTATTGTTTTCAGAACCTACTTGGTTTTGGTTATTGGTTACAGAACCTTCCTTTGAGTATCGGTTTCGGCAGTTTCAGGTGGGTTTTGAATTGGTCATTCTTGGACCCTCCAATTCCATCTCGAAACGGCCAACCGATGCGTGGAACCATTATCTAGGTTGCATATACATGGATACATATATGGATATAGACATAGATAATATAATTTGTATGGAATATAATTGTAAATTAGGTCATATATCATAAAAAGATTTCACTTCTTTTAATTTTTCTCTGGATTGATTTGGTTGGTTTAGGAGAGAAAAAAATTCCTCCAACTTTTCTTTCCTCCGCTTTTCCTTTCTGTACTAACCATGCATCCTTTTATATGGAGGTATATGGAAATGTTGGATGTGGTGTGCACACTTGAAGAATTATGGGATGTCTTGGTAGATCTCCATCCCGAAAAATTACTAGGGTTCAACAATTAAAACTGTGGAGGAAATATAGAAGACTTCAAGTTATTTCCAGAAAATTTTAAGCTCGAAAAGAAATACAATGTTGAAGGATTACTAGAGATGCAAACAAAAAAGAAACAAATTGGCTTACTACATGTTTTACTGATAGCAAATAAGAGTATTCCTTTCTTCTGTATGATTGATTCAATTTATGTTGTCAATAGTTGGACCTGTTGGCAGTCCGGGGGAAAATGGAGAAACTACATTAGATGCTATTATGGACGGAGTAAGTTTCCACCATTCACTTGGACTTGCTTTCATATTGATTTGAAAAGATGTTTTCTCATACATGTATAGAAGATAATAAAATGACACAAGGCATGGGTGACTACTTATTATGGAGCAGGACTAGATGACACTTGTATTGAGGACCCTCAGCAGGATCCACCTGCAGCTGAGGATGTTGTTCCAGTAGTCTAGACCAGTTTAGTCTAGGCAGTCTTTTCTATATTTACATTTTGTCTCACATTCTGAGTTGTATTTTGAGATGTGGAGATGTATAGACTCTTAGACTTATTTCATCTATGCTATGGTTCTCTTTGAGTTACTATCTATCTTCTGTCTTTCATTCTTCTACCTTAGATGTGATTGAGACTATATGTTGTGATGTTACCTCCACTCGGAGAGTATAAACTGTACAGGTACCTTATATTGTTAGATGATTGACCTAGGACAGCGTTCTACCGCCGACACTGCGGCGTAGGCTGGACGTACCCACTTCTCGTGCCCTTACTCTAGGGTGCGGGTCGTAACAAAACTTGAAGATGCAAGCTACAGACAGACGAAGAAACTCAGAGATGTTTACAAGCAGAATTTCTGGAGAGCCAAGGGGGAGTGTTGTAACTAATATGGCCATTCATTTCATCTCCTTGTAACATACAAAAGACCTTTGGCCTTTCGTTTCTTCATAACCCCCAACCTCTCTCCCTATATAAAGAGAGGTTGGGATAGCTTGTAATATGCACTTATGTGGTTGATAATATACGACAAAGTTTCGTCTCCGTGTGTTTGAGCTTTTGCCTTACGACAAAATCAAAAGTTATAAATAATAATGTTCAGTGGGGCCGAACCCATTATAAATAACATTGTCGTCACTACACCACAACTGGCGAATTGCAACTATTTCGGGCTGTTGCAACATTGGTTTACAACGTTTAGTAGTCGTTGTAAATAGTATCGTTACATATTATTTGAACGGTCATAGTTTCGCTGCTAATGCAATTTGGATCGACTATTTTGATTATCAATTACGTTCTCTTCTGACATAAGCAACAACATAATACCGTTGCAAACCTATATAACAACAATTTTACACCGTTGTTGGCATTTCATAGCAACAATTAAAAAAACGTTGCAAATATTAAATTCGTAACAACTTATAATTGTTGCAAACATTTGCAACGATTGATATTTGCAACGGATTTAGTAACTGTTTTTAGATGTTTCATTAATTTATAAACGTTGCAAATATTAAATTCGTAACAACTTATAATTGTTGCAAACATTTGCAACGATTGATATTTGCAACGGATTTAGTAACTGTTTTTAGATGTTTCATTAATTTATAACACTTCATTATTGCAACAATTGTGTATCATTTATGAGATGTTGCAAAACTGCTTGCTACACAAAAAGAAAATTAATGGAAACCTCAACGACTCTTTATTAACTTTCAAACAAGCAATTAACTTTCAAAAAATTATTACTTTGATATAAACACATCCTCACCGAGAAAAACATGCAATAAACTACAAAAATTCTCCCTAACTTACAACTCTTTATGTACAAATATTATACACAAGAGGAAGTAGTTGAAAAAAGTAATTAAATAAAATATGTTAGGGTATGAATTATAATATAAACCTGCATAACTCATAAAACATTCAAAAGTTGCTACAAGTAAAAGAAGTACTCTATTCAACTAAATCCTTAAAAAAAAATAGTAGTGTGGCACTATAGATCCCACGTCAAACATAGCAGCGAGACCCCAGGTGGTAGTAGGAAGAACTGGGAGGTGCTTCTATGTTGTTCATCCAATCTAAATTTTCATATTTGTTTTACGGTGATGGTCAGAGCCCTTCAGAGCAGCAGCCTGAGTATAATACATGATAATTCATTTATTAAGTAGCATGCTTCTTTAAGGATTTAATTGAACTGTATAACTAGCACTTACAATTTTTTAAAATTCTGCATTTGAGTAAAAAAAAAAAAAAAAAAAAAAACTGTGTTTAGAGCAAGCATGAACATTAAAATATGGAGTTTAGTTTGAACAACTGTACATATGACAAGTTTCTTTGAACTTTTGTAACTTTAGTGGCTTCCCATATTATGTTTGCGACTTCCCCATTATTCTTGTCAAGGAAGACATATAAAATGAATAATGATAAGCAAATCAAACCTCACCAACATGTTCAACTGAAAAAACTGAGCATTTCTTTGCTCTATTTACATTTTTATCAGGAGTATAAAGCACTGTGTTAGAAGTAGTATTCTCAGTTTTTATGGTGACCCGCGAAAACTATGTTTACATGATCTTGCACATTGATTACAAAATTTGTCTTGCCTAAGTTCTTATATAAGCTTGGTGTCTGACCTGCAATTATTTTCCTATTTGTGCCTGCTTATATAAGCTATAACAGGTAAGCTAGAATTAAACTAATGTGGAAAGTAGCATTCTAGTGTGGGCGGTCTCAGTACAATTAACCAAAAATTAGCTCATTGATAGACCAACTTCCGGTTGGTAAAGCTTCATAGAAAACAAGATAGAAAAGAAATTTTAAATTGGCATGGCACATTTTTAGTTAGCTTAAAACCATGAAGAAGATAATTGCATGTAAGAGAGAAATATGTCCAAAACAACCGATAGTAATTTAAGAATACATATTACTTATAATTCTTATATAGAAAAAAAAATGATAATGGAAATTATAGACATAAGCAAGTATTCTGACCTTAAGAAGTTGAGGCAACAGAAGCAAGCATTCTTTCAAACATTCCTGGAAGAAGAAATATGGACTTGGACGACTTACAACCTTTTGGAGTGGGTGGGGTTCCCAACCTATATCAAAAATACCTCGGAGTCGGATTGGGTATTCCTATATATAATAGAAATATTCCAATTGATTTGGATTTGGTATTTCTATATATAATAGGAAGATTGAGTATTCCTACATATAGTAGAATACCTCATTTAGTTGTGACTTTGAGGCTATATATAAATATATATACTAGGTGTTTCCTCACCATAAAATACATCTAAAAAAAAGGAGAAGAGCAATAGTGCTTTACAACTTTTAAGAGAGAAAAGATTGAAGACTATTGTGAATGAGAGATCACTTTGAATAATTTTTCGACATGTCTTGTTCTTCGGAGTTTACAATCAAATTTTCTTCTTTCAGGTGAGTTGTGGTGATCCGTTTGGGATCGGGAAGAGCTTGTAGAGGGTGTATTCTCTTTATTCCATTAGTGGAGGTTCTTCAGGGTTTGACTCCGATCGTCCCGTGATTTTTTTACGTCAAAAATATCTGTGTCTGCGATTTGTGTTTGGAGTCTTTGGTTTGTGTGCTATTGCTCGGTTCTCTCGCAGGACTCTCTGGTTTGGGGGAACGATTTTCGCACTTCCTTCCCAACAGAGTGGTATCAAAGCTTTGGTTTCAGAGAAGTGTCAGGAGTTGACAGTCAAACCAAGAAGCAGAGATGGACGCGAAGCCGGTGCGCATGGTAAACCTGAACGTTACCAACTATCACTACTGGAGGAGCAAGATGAAAGATTTGCTTTTTGTCAAGAAGTTGCATCTATCGGTATTTACTTCCGAGAGGCCAGTGGTAAATCTGAAGAGGAATGAAATTTCGAGCATATACATATGTGTGGGTACATAAGGCAGTTCATTGACGAGAACGTGTATAATCGTGTTGCCAGTATTGAGCACGCGAGGACACTGTGGATAAGCTGGAATCTTTGTATGCAAAAAAAACCGGGATAAATAAATTATTCCTAATCCGGATGATGATGGGTCTACGGTACAAAGATGGTACATCCATTACGGATCACTTGAGTAAGTTCCAGGATGTGGTTGACCAGCTTGCAACCTGTTGGAGTACGTGGGGTTCCTAACCTATGTAAAAAATATTCCGGAGTCGGATTGGGTATTCCTATATATAATAGAAATATTCCAATTGATTTGGATTTGGTATTTCTATATATAATAGGAAGATTGAGTATTCCTACATATAGTAGAATACCTCAATTAGTTGTGGCTTTGATATATATATATATATATATATATATATATATATATATATATATATATATATATATATATATATATATATATATACACTAAGTATTTTCTCACCATAAAAATATATCTCAAAAAAGGAGAGGAGCAATAGTGCTTTACAACTTTTGAGAGAGAAAAGACTGAAGACTATTGTGAAGGCGAGATCGCTTCGAATAATTTTTCGACATGTCTTGTACTTCGGAGTTTATAATCAAATTTTCTTCTTTCAAGTGAGTTATGGTGATCCGTTTGGGATCGGGAGGAGCTTGTAGAGGGTGTATTCTCTTTATTCCATTAGTGGAGGTTCTTCAGGGTTGGACTCCGATCGTCCCGTGGTTTTTTTTCATCTGGATTTTCCACTTCAAGAATATATGTGTCTGCGATATGTGTTTGGCATTTTTGGTTTGTGTGCTTTTGCTCGGTTCTCTCGTAGGACTCTCTGGTTTGGGGGAACGGTTTTCGCGCTTCCTTTCCAACAGAGTGGTATCAAAGCTTTGGTTTCAGAGAAGTGTCAGGAGTTGACAGTCGAACCAAGAAGCAGAGATGGACGCGAAGCCGGTGCGCATGGTAAACCTGAACGTTACCAACTATCACTACTGGAAGAGCAAGATGAAAGATTTGCTATTTGTCAAGAAGTTTCATCTATAGGTATTTGCTTCCGATAGGCCAAGTGGTAAATCCGAAGAGGAATGGAATTTCAAGCATATACAGGTGTATGGGTACATAAGGCAGTTCATTGACGAGAACGTGTATAATCACGTTGCCAGTATTGAGCACGCAAGGACACTGTGGGATAATCTGGAATCTTTTTATGCGAAGAAGGCCAGGGTAAATAAATTATTCCTAATCCGGATGATGATGGTTCTACGATACAAAGATGGTACATCTATTATGGATCACTTGAGTAAGTTTCAGGGCATAGTTGACCAGCTATTCTCGATAGGAATCAAGTTTGACGACGAGTTTTAGGGACTTTGTTTACATTGCCAGACTCGTAGGAGACCGTACGAGTATCTATGATCGCTTCTGCTCCGGAAGGCGTTGTCAGTCTGGAGTTTACCAAGAGCAGGGTACTGAATGAAGAGATGCAGAGAAGTTCTTAGGCCACTTCATCTACATCTCACTCAGAGGCGCTAGTTTCGGAGAGCCGCAGAAGGAGAAAAATTAGGGATCCAGGTGGTGGTAGAGACAATAGCAGAGGCAAGTCCAAGGGTCGATACAAGGACTCAGAGTGTTACCATTGTGGCAAGAAGGGCCACATCAAGGAAATTGTTTCGCTTGGAAGAGAGAGAAAAAGGACGACAAGGGAAAGCAAAGTGAGAACACTACAACGACGACCTTGACACATGGAGGTAATGTGATCATCGTAAGTGATTAGGTTGTCATGAACCTCGCTTGCGATGACAATTCTTGGCTGGTGGACTCTGGTGCTTCAGCGCACGTATCTCACAATAGGGCACTATTTATCACTTATACGACAGACGACTATGGAGTGTTGAAGATGGGCAACGGAGATGTGTTAATTAAAGGCGGTTGCCATTGGAGATGTGCATGTGAGAACGAAGACGAGTGCAGTTCTTGTTCTCAAAGATGTCTGTCATGTCCCTGATTCCGCTTCAACCTCGCGTCGGTTGGAAGGTTGGATGATGAGGGTTTCTTCAATCTCTTTGGGAAAGGTCAGTAGAAGCTTTCCAGAGAGGTTCGATGGTGATTGACAGAGGAAGCAAGAACTCTGGACTCTACTATATAGAGGGGAGCGTACAGGGGACACAGGAGGTGAACGCACTCAGTGATGCGTCTACCAAATTATAGCACAGACGGTTCATCCATATCAGCAAAAAGAGGACGAGCCACTTGGTGAACAGAAAAGGAATTACAGGGTTAAAGTCTATAAAATTGGAGAAGCGCATGCACCGTTTAGCGGAAAAGCAAAATATGGTGTCTTTCCAAAGTCATCTAAGTTCGAGGAAGTCGGCTGTGCTCGAGTTGATTCACTCTGATGTTTGCTATCCTATATAGGTAAAATCTACTGGTGGTGCTTCTTATTTTGTAATGATTATTCCATAAAGGTTTGGGTTTATGCCTTAAAGACCAAGGATCATGTGTTGCCTACTTTCAAAAAGTTTCAGGTCTCTGTTGAAAGGCAGACGGGCAACAAGTTGCTATGTATTTGGTCAGACAATGGCGGCGAGTACATTGGTCTCTTTAATGCTTATTGCAGAGAGCAAGGGATACGACACCAGAAGACTCCGCCCAAGACACCTCATCTCAATGGTGCAGTGGAGCGAATGAACAGAACACTGATGGAGAGGGTAAGGTGCTACCAGAGGCAAACTTATTGGACATTTATTGGGATAAGGCTCTTTACACTGCTACTTATATTATTAATTTATCTCCTAGTGCTTCTTTGCAGGATGATCTGCCTAACAAAGTATGGTACGGCAAAGAGCCTTCATACAATCACCTGCGAGTGTTTGGTTGTAAGGCCTTCGTACATGTACCGAAGGACAAGAGATCCAAAATTGAGCCGAAGACGAGGCGGTACGTCTTTATTGGCTACGGTCGAGATGAGTTTGGTTATAGACTCTACGACCCTGTGGGAAGAAAGCTCTAGAGAAGCAGGGACGTGGTATTCGTCGAGCATCAGACCATAACCAACACTCAGTATTCCGAGATGCCTTCTAAGGCCGAGAATTGCCTGAGTTAGAGTTATTTGGCTTTGAGCAGTTACAAGAGGACATCACAGAGGATCCAGTTATAGGGGAGCCAGTACATAGGGTTTCTCCCAATCTTGATCATTAGCGTACTGATGGTGGTCAAGGTAACCATCAGGAGGATGAGCATGCCGGAAAGATAGTTCCTGAAGGGGAGGAGGCTGTTGACATACAGCCAGCACTAGTGGTTCCGTTGAGGAGAAACGGCAGAGAGCGTCGGCCGTCTACGAGATACTCACCAGTTGAGTATGTGCTACTGACTGAAGAAGGAGAGCCTGAAAGTTTCAAAGAGGCTATAGACGACGAACATAGGAAGGAGTGGATGGAGGCTATGGAGGAGGAGGTGAGTTTCCTACAGGCCAACTCCACTTATGATCTGGTGCGATTGCCAAATGACAAGGCTTTAAAAAATTGATAGATTTTCAGAGTGAAGCAAACAGATGATGCTACTCGCCTTCGATACAAAGCGAGGCTGGTAGTTAAAGCACTACAAAAATATTGCAAATTAGCGACTAACCTAGCGACTAACCAATTTCAATCGCTAGACTAGCGACTTATTATTGACTAAAAGTCTACTAATTTTTAGTTCAAATTACCAGGAGTCGCTTTTTTGTTAGTAGAGTGTTGGGACGAATTAGTAACTTTACTAGCGACTGACTGTTTCGATCAATAACGACTCAAAGTTTCTGTCGCTAGGAAAAGTATAACACCATTTGCCAAAAACCCATTTTGGTTCCCCCCAAATTTTTTTGTTCCCTTTTCCCCCAAAAACTCTTCCCGCGATCCCAATCCCCTCCTCCTCTCGACGTTCCTCCTGATCTCCTAACTCGTCACGACCACCAAAAATCTTGCCTGAAGCCGTAGCCTCTCACTCTCTTCTATACCTCCTCTAAACAATAGATTGACAATGTAAGGTTTTTTTTTGGTTCCCCAAATAATTTTTTTCTTCAATCCCTAACCCTAATTCGCGTGAAGAATTTTCCAAATATGCCACTAAGGATAGATTGGGAGATTTATTCTTCCGGAGAGGAGAGGTCACTGATGCCAAGGCCATGAGGACCAAGCAATTCTTCTTCTTCTTTTTTTCAAAAAAAATCCATTTATTTTGTACTTTGGCTACCAAAATTTTCCTAAATTCTACTTTTTGGCTTGTGTTGGGATTGAACTTAAGGAAGGAAAGAGCAGTTCTTCTTATATGGACACCTTCAACATCGTATGCGAGGTGAAAGTTTATGTACCTTTAAAATGTTTTGGTCTTTTAGATGTTGATCATAATTTAGTTGATTTGAAGTTTGGGCACTCCCATGGTCATATTTTTAGGGGTTATGATCCATTTTTGCTTGGCTATTGTTTTCAGAACCTACTTGGTTTTGGTTATTGGTTACAGAACCTTCCTTTGAGTATCGGTTTCGACAATTTCAGGTGGGTTTTGAATTGGTCATTCTTGGACCCTCCAATTCCATCTCGAAACGGCCAACCGATGCGTGGAACCATTATCTAGGTTGCATATACATGGATACATATATGGATATAGACATAGATAATATAATTTGTATGGAATATAATTGTAAATTAGGTCATATATCATAAAAAGATTTCACTTCTTTTAATTTTTCTCTGGATTGATTTGGTTGGTTTAGGAGAGAAAAAAATTCCTCCAACTTTTCTTTCCTCCGCTTTTCCTTTCCGTACTAACCATGCATCCTTTTATATGGAGGTATATGGAAATGTTGGATGTGGTGTGCACACTTGAAGAATTATGGGATGTCTTGGTAGATCTCCATCCCGAAAAATTACTAGGGTTCAACAATTAAAACTGTGGAGGAAATATAGAAGACTTCAAGTTATTTCCAGAAAATTTTAAGCTCGAAAAGAAATACAATGTTGAAGGATTACTAGAGATGCAAACAAAGAAGAAACAAATTGGCTTACTACATGTTTTACTGATAGCAAATAAGAGTATTCCTTTCTTCTGTATGATTGATTCAATTTATGTTGTCAATAGTTGGACCTGTTGGCAGTCCGGGGGAAAATGGAGAAACTACATTAGATGCTATTATGGACGGAGTAAGTTTCCACCATTCACTTGGACTTGCTTTCATATTGATTTGAAAAGATGTTTTCTCATACATGTATAGAAGATAATGAAATGACACATTTTTGGTCTAAGGATCCATAGACGACAATGGATGTTGGGGCTGTCCTGAGTTCTTTTTTCCTCTGTTATGCGTATTTATGTTTTGCATATGATGGACAAATAGCAGTCGGGACATCCACAGTATGGAATCCATAAACTGACTGATCTAGTTGAATGCACGCAGTAAATATGTTTCTTTGATGACCCTTTGTAGTGTCAAACATTGCAAGTATGGAATCCATAAACCGATTGCTAAATCTTGCTTTAGTTAGATTATTTTCTCATTTGGTGACTTGAGGATGTACTGACTTATATATTCCTCGTATAATTCTTCTCCCTTTGCAGTATATTCATCGGAAATGTGTCCAGAGATGGTGCAATGAGTCGGGTGACACTACATGTGAGATATGTCTTCAGGTGAGTTTTTTCTTTTTCTTGGACTCAGTGGTTTCTAGCCTAGGTATGTAATGCACATTTACTTATTCTAGCCTTTATTCTCCTTGTATTGGTCTTGCCGGCCATTTGAGCCTGGTTATACTGCCCCTCCTCCCCTGTTATTTTGCCATGGGAGTATCCCCGTGAACTACAGGTACGTGTTCCTGTGTACAATGTGTATAAGTATCTAATTATGTAAGCAGTGTGTGCGTTCATGTACGTGCAGACAATCTATACTTGTATGTGTATACGTAACTGATTTTATGGATTGTACTTAAGTATGGGGTCATACATAGCGGCTTCAAGCTTACATATGAATCCTTTTGATAAGCAACTACATAAACATGCGGGTATATAACCAGCCAAGAATTGGACAATTAATTTGACTTACAAGGGGAGAAATCTTTATACCTTAGTAACATCTTAGTTAAGCCTATGATTGGAATGGTGAAATTACCAGTTGTTCAACTAGAGAGGCAAAGATATTTTGACTAAGCCATAGAAACACGTCTCTTGGATCCTTTATAATAATATGTAATGGAGTAAAATCTGCATAGTAGTTCATTCTTACATGTAAATAATCAGATGCAAGGATTAATATACTTGTTCTATTGATGAATATCATATCTCCGTGATTATTTTTGTTTGCATCAGTCTTAGTTTCATCTTAGTCTTTAGTTGATTTTTAATTCATTATAGGTTCTTGTCAGAAATATTCCACCAGATCCCGACGAATCAGTTACAGAACATGTCAAACATTTCATGTCTGTAAATCATCATGATCACTATCTTTCACATCAGGTTTGGATCTGTAATAATCTTTTACCAAGTCCATTTTTATTGCTTTATTTTGAATTGATCATTTTTTTTAATAAGTCTAGTTTCACATTTCACTAACAATTTGCAATTTGTACTTCACGTCTTAATTTATGATGTTTCTAGAATTACATATTTAATTAACAAAGACACAAATTTAAGGGATATTCTTCCTTCAGTATGAGTGCATAAAGGAATACTAATGGGAAATCATCTTGAAATGTTCTGTTAGAAGGCTATGCTAATGTTATGTTATGTTACTTGGGAAATGCATCAGTTTGCTTTAGCTGTAGGACTTATCTTTTATGGTGAAATGTCCCTTACCTTTTAGGCTGTTTGGAAAATGGTAAGTTTTAGAAACAAAGAAACTTTAGTTTCTATTGGTTCCTAGGAACCTAAGGAAACTAAATTTCAACTTAAAATGAAAGATAAGGGACACTTGCAGACTTGGAACTAGTATGTATGTCTGACAAAGCTGCAGCCAGGGGCAGACAATTGTTTGGACGAGGGCGGCACCCCTCAGAAGTTTGGATTTCTTTTTTGAGATATGGATTGAATTACTAATTCTCTTCTTAGAAGACTGATTTGCCCACCCTGGTTTTGGTTATTCTGTTTATCAATTTTGAATTACCCATGATAAATTTTTAAGAAGTTAGTTAAATAGAGAGAATCATGTATATCAATCATGGACATCCATTTAGATATTTTAAAAAAAATTATATCTTCACTTTCTTATTTCGTTCATTGTTCTCTAAACTGTCCATGGGAGTATCCCCGTGAACTACATTATGGAATCCATAAACTGATTGATCCAGTTGAATGCACTCAGTAAATATGTTTCTTTGATGACCCTTTTGTAGTGTCAAACATTGCAAGTATGGAATCCATAAACCGATTGCTAAATCTTGCTTCAGTTAGATTATTTTCTTATTTGGTGACTTGAGGATGTACTGACTTAGATATTCCTCATATAATTTTTCTCTCTTTGCAGTATGTTCATCAAAGAATATGTCCAGAGATGGTGCAATGAGTAGGGTGACACTACATGTGAGATATGTCTTCAGGTGAGTTTTTTTTCTTTTTCTTGGACTCATTGGTTTCTAGCCTAGGTATGTAGCACATTTACTTATTCTAGCCTTCATTCTCCTTGTATTGGTATTTCCAGCCATTTGAGCCTGGTTATACTGCTTCTCCTCCCCTGTTATTTTTCCATGGGAGTATCCCTGTGAACTACAAGTACTTGTTCCTGTGTATAATGTGTATATGTATCTAATTATGTAAGCAGTGTGTGTGTTCACGTACGTGCAGACAATCTGTACTTGTACGTGTATCGTCATCATTCATCTAGTAAAGTCTCATAATGATTCAAGTTTTCTACATGGACAGGTTCTGTAGGTCTCAGTTTCCTGCGGTTCTGCAATCTGAATAGCTTCAGGACAAAGTTTATCTTAGGATTTTCATTTTTCATGGGCTTATCTGTACCACAATACTTCAATGAGTACACTTCTGTTGCTAGCTATGGTCCAGTTCACACTGGAGCAATATGGGTATGCAAAACATCCCGTCTATCTCTTGTTACATTGTTACGTTATGTTATGTACTAATAGTCTTATTCTCCTTGCAGTTCAATCATGTCGTCAATGTTATATTTTCTTCCGAACAATTTGTTGTGGGTTTTGTTGCTTTCTTCTTGGACAACACTCTCCATAGGCACAACAACACAACAAGGAAGGACAGTGGTTATCACTAGTGGGACATGTTTCGGTCTTTCAAGACTGACATCAGAAGTGAAGAGTTCTATTCCTTGTCGTTTAATCTGAACAAGTTCTTCCCATCAATGTGAGAGCAGATATCATTAAATCTAGAACTGTCTTGTACCCCCTCCAGAGTTCTTCAGGCTATCAATGTTTTGCTTTCTCCATCAGCGAAGGAGAAATGTTATTAACATATCCTAATGGGTTCTGCTAACATTTGTTTCATATGTTTACTTTTGTATATTTGATAGGTGATATGGATCAAAGTAGGCTGTTGTTCTTTAACCAATGATACACATGTGCTTGTTTGTCATTCATCTCTAAATGTTTATGTACTTTGTGTATGTTATATTTTTGTTTATATCATTGGTAATTATTGTGGTGCTAAAAGTTGTTTGCATTGCATTTATGTGTGTTGTGGACTTGTTTAGGATGTGCATAGCATGATTCCTACAAATCTGGAAAAAATAAATGATTCAGCGATGGAATAGCGACTAATCGGCGACTAAAAAACCCTGGAATAATAATAGAAGCAACTAACCAGCGACTACCCAACGACTAACCAGTGACTAAATAGGTCAGTCGCTAGATGTCAACTATAACCATTATAATCGTAAGTTCATCGCAATGTAGTCGCAAATTCGTCGCTGTGTCGGCGACTACATCTTTAGTCGACAGTTAGTCGCTATTTTTAGTCGCTATTTCAGTCGCAAATTCGTCGTTGTAGCGACTAACTAGCGACTAAAATTGAACAGCGACGTTGCTTTTAGCGACGAAATTTTTTAGTCGCCGGTTAGTCGCTAAATCGTTTTACCGACGAAAATGTCTATTTTAGCGACTGAAATTTTAATCGCTATTTAGCTATTTTTTTGTAGTGAAGGCTACTGTCAGTAAAAATGCATAGATATTGGTAAGTTCTTTTTGCTAGTCGTCAAATAGTCGTCTATTCGGGTGGCGCTAGCATTTGCAGCCAGTTTCAACTTGGAGGTCGAGTAGATAGACGCGAAGACGACATTCCTCTATGGTGATCTTGAGGAAAAGTTGTATATGGAGCAGCCAGAGGGATTCTGTGAGAATGGCAAGTCACACTTGGTCTGCCGGTTGAGGAAGAGCTTGTATGGTCTGAAGCAGGCCCCGAGGCAGTGGTACAGGAAGTTCGAGTCATTTATGGGGAGCATTGTTATGCGCGGACGACGTTAGACCACTACATATTTGTGAGGTACTTTGCCGAGGATGATTTTATCATTTTACTGCTCTATGTTGATGATATGCTACTGGTGGGTCGGAATAACACTAGGATAGCAGAGTTGAAGCACCAACTAGGCGCGGCCCTCTTTATGAAGGATTTGGTCATAGTGAAGACTATTCTTAGGATGAAGATCAGTCGAGAGAGAGAGAGAGAGAGAGATAGTCCAAGTTGCTACACTTGTCTCAAAAGAAGTATATTCACTGGGTACTTCAGCGTTTTGGGATGGACGGGTCGAAGAAAGTGAGTAACCCCCTTACAGCTCAATTTAAGTTCACTGAGGAGCAGTGTCCATCTACCGAGGACGAGAAGGAAGATATGGAGCGGGTTCTATTTGCTTCAGCTGTAGGAAGCCTCATGTATGCTATGGTGTGTACGAGGCCATACATCGCTCACGCAGTTGGCACAGTTAGTAGGTATTTTTTCAATCATGGAAGGGTACATTGGAGTGCGGTCAAGTGGATTCTATGGTACCTTCAGGGCACGGTCGATTGGAGACTTTTCTTTGGTGGTGACGAGCCAAAACTGGTCGGATATACTGACGCTGATATGGCTGGAGATGTAGACACAAGGTGCTCGACTTCGGACTATGTGATGATGTTCGCTGGTGGAGCGGTATCGTGGCAGTCGCGGTTACAGAAATGTGTTATCTTGTCTATGACAGAGACAGAGTACATTACGACGACAAAGGCTTGCAAGAAGTTGTTATAAATAAAGAAGTTGCAGCAGGAAGCGGGGCTAAAGAAAAAGCAGTATACTTTGCCTTGTGATAGCCAGAGTGTCATTCACCTGGTGAAGAACCAGACATTTCACAGTCGGTCTAAGAATATTGAGACTCGGTATCATTGGATACGGGATGTGGTTGAGAAGAAGGACGCGACGCTTGAGAAGATTCATACAGACGACAACAAAGCAGACATGTTCGCGAAGATTCTTCCAAGAGGAAAGTTCGAGTATTGCAAGAGGATCGTCGGGATGACAACCCCGTCCACATAGTTGTGAAAGGGGATATTTGTTGTAGTGGGTGGGGTTCCCAACCAATGTGAAAAATATTCGAAGTCAGATTGGGTATTCCTATTTATAATAAAATATTCCAATGAATTTGGATTGTGTATTTCTGTATATAATAGGAATACATCAATGGTTTAGATTGAGTATTCCTATATATAGTAGAATACCTCAATTAGTTGTGGGTTTGAGGCTATATATACTTGGTGTTTCCTTACCATAAGATATATATCAAAAAATGAGAGGAGAAATAGTGCTTTACATCTTTTGAGAGAGAGAAATGATTGAAGACTATTATGAAGGAGAGATCACTTCGAATAATTTTTCGACATCTTTTGTTCTTCAGAGTCTGCAATCAAATTTTCTTCTTTCAAGTGAGTTATGGTGATACATTTGGATCGGGAGGAGCTTGTAGAGGGTGTATTCTCTTTATTCCATTAGTGGATTAGGGTTGGACTCCGATCGTCCCGTGATTTTTTCCATCTGGATCTTCTACGTCAAAAATATATGTGTCTACGATTTGTGTTTGGCGTTTTCGATTTGTGTGCTTTTGTTCGGTTCTCTAGCAAGACTCTCTAGTTTGGGTGAACAGTTTTCGTGTTTCCTTCCAAACACAGCCAAAGGTAAATGAAAATTACTATTGATTGGCCTAGATATAAACATGTCACAGACTAAAAACAAGCATTCATCTAATTTGTTGCTCAAGAGAAAAAAAAAGGAAAAATTAAAAATTACCACAAAAGTAAAAGTAGTTCTAAAGGCTATTAATAAATTTCAGCTTGCTTCTGTAGAGGATCGAAGATATTGCGACAGTAGTGCCCATAGTGTAAAGGGCTCGAAATCATTGTGAATGAATTTTTTGCTTAAACGGACAAAATATTTACTTCAAAGCAATATGAGGTCGAAAGAGAGAGAAGTCATACATGATGTATTTGCCATGCCATACAAAATTGGCGGTTGACATGCTTATAATGGAACAAGAACCAAAATATCAACTGATACTTTGTCGAAGCCTTTCTTCAATAATAAGTGATAACAACTAATGAACCTGAGATATTGAAACATAAAGTCAATTAAAAAATTATAGATAAGCCACTAAAGTCGATAAAGTAAGGAAGTTTATAAGCATGTGTTGTTTTTACTGGTGCCAACTGGTCATCACTTCCGAAAATAGGATGTGTAGTTCGAAGAATACAAGATTTCCAAGTATTAATTAAGTGTGTCAAGTCTCTTGAGCTGAGAGCTAGAATATTCCTGCATGGAAGTAGAATTTATTAATATGGAAGACCAGAAAGCAGTTTATTAAGAAACCACAACACGATAACATATAGGGTGCGGCTATCCGCACCCCATCAGTTGCTAAGAACACCCCAGCCCAAAAAAAAAAAAAAAAAAAAAAATTATTGACTTTCCTATATATTCTACCCCCCGGGACCCCGACCCTGACTCCGACTCCCCTCCTCCTCCTACGACCGCCTCCCCTCCGACAACGACCCCCTCACCCTCCTCCCCCGACCTCCCTCCTCTCCTCCTCCCTCCTCCTCCGACCCCCCTCCCCTCCCCCCCCTTGCTCCACCGACCCCGACTCCGACCCCGAGGGGAGGGTGGTCGGAGGAGCAGGATGGGAGGGGAGGGGGGGTCGGAGGAGGAGGGAGGATGGAGGGGAGGGGGTTCGCAGGAGGAGGGGAGGGAGGTCGGGGGAGGAGGGGGAGGGAGGTCGTCGGAGGGGGTGAGGAGGAGGGAGGAGGAGGGGTGAGGTGGTCTGAGGAGGAGGGGAGGGAGGTCGGGGGAGGAGGGGGAGGGGGGTCGTCGGAGGGGGTGAGGAGGAGGGAGGAGGAGGGGTGAGGGGGTCGGAGGAGGAGGGGAGGGAGGTCGTCGGAGGGTGTGAGGGAGTCGTCGTCGGAGGGAGGAGGAGGGGAGTCGGGGTCCGGGGGGACGGATTTTTTTTTTTTTTTTTGGGACTGGGGTGTCCTTAGAAACTACTGGGGTGCGGATAGCCGCACCCTAACATATATATCACACAACATGTCAAGTCCTCTTGACATGGATCTGTCGTAGCAGCGGTGGTGCGCCACGCAAGATCAAGAAGAGACTGTCATATTTATACAACATAGATAATTAATATCTACATCTATATCATTGTCAGAAACTTAGGGTAGAAAAAAAGCTAAACCTGCAACAAGCTAAACCTGTAGCCATACAGGGTTGGCAGGTTAAACCTATCAATTTGGAACTAATTGACTGGTGGAACTACATGAAATACATGTTAACATATGAGAAAGTGAAATATGAAAATCAAATGGATAGAACCTGAAGGGCTTCATGACTTGCAAATGTCCGGATTCAAATGATGGATACATAAAATATAGTATGTCATTCAAACCATAGAATTGTTAAAGAAAGGTAGTGAAAATGATGGATACATAAATTCATTTCTAGAATGGTGAGAAGCTAACGTGGAAAAATAAAAGATAAGGCTATCATTCTAACCATGGAAAGTGAGTTATTAGTTCAAACACAGTCTTCAAACCTGAGCACCCCCCCCCCCCCCCCCCCCCCCCCCCCCCCCCCCCCAACCCCATATTGTAAAAAAATAAAGTCTTCCTGGCGCCTCACATTACTATTAAAAACCAAAAAAAAACTTTTATTCAGTCATGAATGACCAATATCTAATGATAATACTCAACATGTCCAAAAAACGTACTGAAAAATGGTTATTATACAGTGTAAGAGTATGATATTTTATAGTAAATAATATAATAAAATAAACATAATTTTTTGCAAAATTTCAATAACTTATGGAAGAAGCTATAGTGGGATAACAAGGCAGAAATGCCATCCTTACTTGCTCCTACTGATAGAGAAATCCCAAGGATGTATCTGAAAAAGTCAAATTTAAGTTAAAATAACTAATTCTCCATTCATATCTATAAAACACTACAACCTAAAATTCTTCTCCAAAATTTCCAACTGGGTGTTTGAGAAAAACTCAAATAAACTAGAAAAAGTAACATAAGAACCAAAAAAAAGACGGAACTCGAGTGGCTCTTGTGGTTACCGAGAAGAGATATAATTAGACACTGACTGGGTGGCGAAAGATCAGTGGATGGAGCCACGGGGCCGCATTATTCCTTCCATTTATTTGGTGGGAGTTGGAGGTTAGTGGGCCCAACAAGCATGCAATGCAGCGTGCACAAAGTCTCGTGCGTATCGCCGGGCACCTAAAAAAAGAACCAGAAAAAGGCAAATTCATTCAAATTTGCCACTGAAATATAAGATCTAAGCATATTCAAATCAATTTCACATGCACTGAGGTTTGCAAAGTTAACTTACATAACCAAAAATCTGAATCACCCATAATTCGTACATGAAAAGAAAAACAACTTTCGCACAAATTGCATAAAGACAAGACTACTATATATGGATATGAGAAGGGAAATTCATACTAGATTATGTATGGACAAGAGTTATATATGAACCAAATGCCCTATCACCTACAATTGATATATCATGATATAGACTAGGCTACCCACTATTTGAGCTAGTGAAGGAGTGTTAGACTAGGCTACACACCATTTGGACTCGATCATTTGGTGATGTCCAGTATTGGAGTTTCACTGAACTTCTTAGCATTTGCAGTGTTCCAACATAGGCCATTATCATACTTGCATGCCTGAGTATTAGAGCTGCATTCAGCCTAAGCCAGTATCAGAGCTGCATTATTTCCAAAACCATCTTTACATTGTTCATCGCCAGCATTGGCCAGCATTGTTACCACAAGCTCTCTATATTGCCCATCTCAGAACTACACTGACCTTTACAGTATCAGAATAGTTAGCCAGTGTCATCAGAAGCAGGAAGCCCCACTGGATAGCTCAAATATATTCAAACAACAGAAGATATCATAGTCCGGGTGTAGCTCAAGTGCTGACCTCTTACAGTCAGCTAGCTACTTTTGTTAGGACAAAAGGACAGTTGTTGAAACTTGTCATTTACTGAAACTAAGACGAGATATCTTTGTCATAAGCTTCATGACTTACTATATAAACACATATCACAAAAAATTGCACAAATCAAGGATTAAGAACAAAATGGCTCCAGTCGAAAGCCATTATTGTTATTCATTCTTAAAGTAAAGATAACAAGAACCCCCAAAATGGATAAATTCTTAATATGCTCCTTACTCAAAGTAGATGAATTCAATGAACGTCATCTCCATTGCGCAAGTGTACCTCATATGAAGTATAAAATAGAGGTTAATTTTTGTTATATTCACATACACAAAATCGAAATTAAATAGCAGTACTTACCAGGGGTTGAAATTCCTCTGAGTGGCTACTTGGATCAACTTGAATCGATTAGAAGCGTCGTCACCTATGTTACCGGCATTATAAAACCAAACAACAACATGGAAAGAACATAGATTGTAAAAAACGAGGAAAATAAAAATACTACTCAATTATAAGATAGGTCAGCAATGTGCACAGAAAGATTAACAATAAAATTCGAGATAATTAAATTGTTCACATATAGACAAAAGGCAAAATATCTTCAAAAAGAAGTAGATCTCCAAAAAAGTAGACCTCCTAGTTAACCATATCTAACAGATAACTTATGATGTACCACAAACCCTCCAATTCCAACTTCTCCAAAGGTCTCTGCAAAACAATGGCTAGTGTTGGCTCATTGGTCATGGTCGAACTAGATTTTAATAATTGATCTAACCCTATCTCGATATAAAGGCTACTTGGACGAACAACGATAGCCTGTGCCTGCTACCATTTAAGACTTTGGAACTTGGAGCTGTATTTGTTGTCGCATCTGTATTTCAAATTATAAATGTACTTTTGCATTTTACTGAGTCTAGGAATACATGGTAAACCGTGTTGTACTGGCAAATAGGCAACTCAAGAAACATTTTTAAAATACTATTTCATTTTGAAAACAAGCCCACTCACAAAGCCCAAAACTACTTCCTAACTGCTTGAATATCTGAAAGCCCAAAAACCTGAGTTGCAAACCCAAAACCAAACCAATTTTGGACCAATAGAATTCAGAGTGAATTTGCCCCAAATTCGGCCCGAGTTCAACTATCTGAACGTTGGATTTTAAACTTTGTCTTCCTGCAGTTATGGATGCAACGGCTATATGCCGAGATTCTCTCATAGAATTTTGTCTGAATTCTGTCCGAATTCTTCCTTTGAAAATCCTAAAAATAGAGAAGAAATTCTACCATTCCAACACTCATTCACTTTTATATATCTTCTCTCTAAGCTTACTACGATCTTCCAAAGCCCTTCTAAGATTTAAATTTTAAATCCCAAGCCAGTTACAACTCTCTAGTCGATTTGCCAGTGTGGTACGGTCTATAAATTCATAATGATTGTAATCAAGAGGCTTGATAGAAGTAAGACACTTTACAATTGAAGTTGGTCGAGTACTTCGGATCATACCTTGCATTTGTAGAAGTTGTAAGGACTTCGTATGAAAACTTGCGATCTTTCCATAGTAGATTTCAACTGGGAGCTAGAGTTCTCTCGACCGATTAGTCCTCACAAAAGGGAGACCAGTATACATTTCCGTCTTTGCGTTTGCTCTTTGCACTTTACTTTTACTTTTTCATAACTATGATATATTTCTGTGATCTTGCTGCTAACAAATTTTAATAGCTAATATTCCGTTGCCTATTCTATTCACCCCTATAGTATATTGCTTTACATTTCGTTCCTACAATTGGTATCAGAGCGGGTTATATAGGTAAAACAAGGTAACATTGTTATTACTTTCTTTATATATAATTATTTTTACATAGATCACTATATCATATATGATAAGTGTGAAATTCACTACTGAAGGCCAAGCCACAAATAGACCCCCAATGTTTGATGGTACCAACTACACTTACTGGAAAACATATATGAGTTTCTTTTTGAAATTTCTAGAGTTTGACTTATGGTCAATTGTAGTTGATGGCTATAAAAAGCCTCCACGTGTTCTTATTGATGGAAATTTGGTTGAAAAAGCACATGACAACATTACTGATTGGGAAAAGAAAGAAGTCAGTCTTGACGCACGTGCTATTAATGCTTTATTTTGTGCTTTAGACAGGACTAAATTCAACAGTGTCTACATGCACAACATCTAATGAGGTATAGAAACTTCTTGAAGTCACTCATGCATGAAGGCACGACACAAGCCAAGGAATCCAATATTAGTAGACTTACTCAAGAGTATGAGGCGTTCAAGATGAAGCCAAACGAGTCCGTTACACAAATGTTCACAAGATTTTTGGATATTGTAAATCCTTTGTCCTCCTTAGGCAAGGAATACAATAACTACGAGAAGATTCGCAATACGCTGCGAGCTCTCACAAAGAACTAGATTCTGAATGCTACGACAATCGTTGAAGAAAATGATCTCACTACCATGTCTCTTGAAACGCTCATGGGAAAGCTACTCACTCATGAGCTGGAACTTCAAGACTTTGAAGAGCCGCACCACAGGAAAAAATCAATCACCTTCAAAGCTCAACAACGAAGAACTGTCGAAGAAGATTCTGATGACAATGATTCTGACACTGAGAATCAAGCTCTCCTAGTGAAGAAGTTCAAAAAGTTCATGAGGTTCAACTGAAGAACGAAGGAACAGAAAAGCAACAACAACAACAATGAAGAAGATCCAATCTTCTACGGTTGCAAGAAGAAAGGACACATCAAGAAGGATTGTCCGACAACATCATTATCAACCAGAAAAGGCAACAAGTATGAAAATAGTTAATTAAAGAAATCTACTTCCAGAAGATATGTCAATACAAGCATTTGGCATGAAAATATTTAATTTAAGAAATCTACTTCCAGAAGATATGTCAATACAAGCATTAGCATGAAAGCGAAGCCAGCGATTCAGAAGATGAACGATCAGATGATGCTACAAATTTATGCTTGATAGCATATAATCAGGTAAACTTAAACCCCCTATTTGATACATATGATTTTATCTTTGACCAGTTAGGTGAAGCTTTTAGTGACCTCTTAGATGACCACAGAAAACTGCTTAGCAAATACCAAAACTCTAAGAAGGTACTCAAAGAGTAAAAAGGTGAAATAGGAAGACTTACCGACTTACTAGCTGAGGTTAGAAATAGTGAAACCCCTAGTGAGACTGGTGGGCTTTCTTCTGTCAAACTGTAACTACATGAGACTACACGTTTATCCGAAGAGAAATACAAGATCATTGCTAATCTTGAGAAAGATTTACTCAAAGAGAAGAAGAGCTATCACTATGCACTAGTCAAAAATGATGCACGTACAGCTGACTATAACACTCTTTATGACACCTCCAAAAAGTTGGAAATTAGATTAGAAAAATAGCCTGAAGTTGCTGCTTCCTACCCTAATACATGTCAATTACCAAAACATCAAAACACGGTCAAACCCAATACTATCAGACCAAACATAGCCAAACCTTTGTCCAAAAAGACTAACCGACATGTATTCTACTATAAGTATCCAACTAGAACACCTAGACCTACCAATCATGCACAACACACTGCACCTAACACTAAGCATACTAGAAGTCACCATTGTGACACCATTGGTCATATCTTACATGCATGTAGAGTAAGAAAATTAGTTGATTTTTAAAATATGTGCATGGATACCAATGACTAACATATCCGGACCCTACAAGAAATGGGTACCAAAAGTTTTATCTGTAAACTTCTTTGTAGGTGGAACACCCTACTCATGCTAGGAGTAAGTGGATCTTCGACAACGGTTGCTCACGACATATGACCAGTGATGCTTCTCTATTCGCAATATTGTCGAAGAAGAAAGAAAGATACATATCCTTCAGTAACAACTTAAAAGGGTATATATAGTAGGTATCGACAACATTGGTAAGGCTCCCTACCCTGTGATTAAAGATGTCTGTGTAGTAACTTAGTTAAAACGTAACATACTCAGCATACTATGGTTATGGTATTAACTTTGTCAAAGACAAATGTACTATAGTTGATACGGTATGTAGCGAATGTGAAAAGAATAAAGCTACCCGATCCACATTTAAGTCCAAAAATACTGTAAGTACCATTAGACCTCTACAATTGCTGCATATAGATTTATTTGGGCCTAATAGAATTGCTAGCCTAGGTGGTAAATTATATGCATTTGTAATAATATATGATTTTTCTAGATATATGTGGGTATATTTTTTCGCACGCAAGAATAATACATTGTCTGAATTTATCACATTTTATAAGAAAGTTCAAAATGAGAAAGAATTCATGATTACTCGTATTTGAAGTGATCATGACAAAGAATTCGAGAATACAGAGTTTAAGGATTTCTGTGACACACACAGATATTTGTATGAGTTCTCCTGCCCTAGGACTCCAAAACAAAACAAAGTTGTGGAACGTAAGAACAAAATTCTATCTGAAATGGCTAGAGTAATGTTGAACCAGTTTAGTCTACCCAAATATTTTTGGACAGAAGCTGTCAATACAGCTTGTTATGTTCTCAATAGGGTTCTAATTCGACCTAAATCGAAGAAGACTCCCTATGAGTTATGGTTTGATAGAACTCCAACAGTTTCTTATTTTAAAATCTTTGGTTGTAAATGTTTTATTCTTAACACTAAAAAGTAATTTAGGTAAATTTGACGAAAAGGTCGATGAGGATATCTTTTTAGGTTATGCGGCTAAAATTAAAGGGTACCGAGTCTTCAATAAAAAGACAATGATCATCGAAGAATCAATGAACGTCACCTTTGACGAATTTAACCAACAAACGATCAACGATCGATAATGATGATGAAGACATTAGTACACCTAGCAGGGCATCTATAGAACCTAAAACCGGAACCAGCTACCTTGAAAGTCTGCCAAAAAGAATAAAATTCATGGTTGACCACCCCAAGGACCTGGTAATAGGTGAGATCACCCAGGGCATAAGTACACGTTACTCTACCAAAGATATATCTTTTTGTGTTGTATTTATTTCACAGCTAGAACCAAAACTATTGAAGAAGCATGTAGTGATAACTATTGGTTAGATGCTATGCAAGAAGAATTAAACCAATTTGAACGGAATCAAGTTTGAAAACTTGTTCCCAAGCCTATTGATCATCCGGTCATTGGCGCATACTGGGTATTCTGAAATAAATTAAATGAGAATGTTTTAGTCACTCGTAACAAGGCTTGACTCATAGCTCAAGAATACAGCCAAGAGAAAGGTATCGACTACGATGAGACCTATGCCCCTGTTGCGAGATTATAATCCATTCGCATGTTATGTGCATTTTCATGTTTTAATAACTTTAAAATTTTTTGAATAGATGTAAAGAGTGCTTTTCTTAGTGGTTTCATAAAAGAAGAAGTTTATGTAGCTCAATCTCCAGGTTTTACTGATTTTAAAAATCTTGATTATGTATTCAAGTTGAAGAAAGCCTTATATGATTTGAAACAAGCCCCTCTTGTTTGGTATGACCATCTAAGCTCTTTTCTACTTGATAATAGTTTTTTAAAAGACAAGGTTGACACTATACTGTTTGTAAAGTCTTTAAATAGAAATCTTCTTTTAATTCAAATTTATGTTGATGATATTATCTTTGGATCTACTGATGAATCGCTCCGTCAAGAATTCGCTAAGTGTATGCAAAATGAGTTTGAGATGAGCATGATGGGAGAACTCAAATCCTTCATTAGACTGCAAATCAAACAAACCAACAATTGGACGTTCATCAACCAAGCCAAGTACACAAAAGATTTGCTAAAGAAGTTCGATCTAGAATCCGTCAAATCCCTTGGCATTCCAATGGCAACTTCAACCAAGCTTGATGTAGATGAACAAGGCAAACATGTTGACATATGTAAGTATCGAGGTATGATTGGTAGTTTACTTTATTTAACTGTTAGTCGTCATGATATAATATTAGTGTTTGCTTGTGTACAAGATTTCAAGCTAACCCTAAGGAATCACACCTGTGCGCAGTTAAGTGTATCTTTCGATACCTTAAAGGCACTTCTTCAGTCGGCTTATGGTATCCCAAAACTACGTCCTTTGACCTAACCGGTTATTCGGATGCTGATTTTGTTGGATGCAAAGTGAATAGAAAAAAATACTAGTGGCACATGTCATTTCCTAGGTAAGGCTCTAGTTTTTTTGTTTAGCAAAAAGCAGAACTTTGTTGCATTATCAACTACTGCTGAGTATATCGTCGCGGGACATTATTGTGCACAAAATTTGTAGATGAAGTAAACTTTAGAAGACTTTGATTTGCGCTACACACACATACCCATTTTCTGTGACAACACTAGCACTATCAACTTGATTAAGAATCATGTATGTCACTTTCGCACTAAGCATATTGAGATTCGACATCATTTTCTTAGAGACCATCAAGCAAATGGAGACATCAGTTTAGAATATGTAGACACAAAAAAATAATTGGCTGACATCTTTACAAAAACCTTTAGCGGAAGATTGATTCAATTATTTACGTCGAGAATTAGAAATTTTAGATGTCAATAATATTAATTAATTTTATCTTATTAATTATATTTCAATATGTAAAAAATTGTTTTGAGACAAGCCTACAAAGGGCCTGTCTGTCACTATAGCTATGGCTAAAGCGAAGTGGTATTTAAGCATCCCTCGGTGGACCTCCGTTTGCTGGGATAGTACCCCTAAAACTAATCTGAGACATTCGATGCATAACAAAATTTAATTCATAAAATAAATTTAACTATATTAATTAAAATTTAAAATTACTAATTTTGTAATTAAATAATTGAAAAAGAATAGTAAATACAAAGTGATATTTATATTTTGTGTAAAAATACCTCAACAGAGTTCCAGACGAACTCGGACCGAATTCGTTCCGAATTCGTTCCGAATTCGATTGGCGTCGGGTTTTTAAACAGAATCTGAATATTCCCCACTTTAGTTTCTTCTTCCTCCTCCTCAAACCAGCAGCACAGCAGCCGCGAAAATACCCCAAAACCTTGATTTTCAATCCTTGATTTCTTCCTACTCCTTTGGATTTTTGCTTTAAAATTTTGGATTCGGGCATGGAATCTCCTCCTCTTCCACATACTTTAATTTGAGAAGGTATAATCTCCTCTATATCTCATTCTCTCAATTTCTCAATTTTATAGAATTTTTTTATTTCCATTGAAATCATGCCTAGAATTAACAATCCTTTCAAGAGAAAGATGACGGCTAGTGAAGGAGTCTCATCTTCTGATCCTATCCAAGGATCTCTCTTTTCGCCCGTCCAAAGGAACGACGGGACGTTCAATGAGTTTTTCTTTGAAACTCTAGAACAATCGTTACTGTGGTATGCGGAATTTTCTATTCGCAATATTTGCCCCGGCGCACCGATAAAATTGACGATCTTTCCATCTATTAAATCTTATTTTGAAGCTTTGGGATTACATGTTCTTGTTACACATTTATTTCCTATTGCCACCAATGCAATTAGACTATTTTACTGCAATTTCACTCTCGTTGATGATGATTATCTTGTGAAAAGCTATGTCACCGGCATTGATATTCAATTCAATGATAAAGATTTAGCGACGATCCTACAAATTCCAAATGTAGGTGAGCCGTTTGTCGATATCACTGATTTTGAATTCTCCAATGGCACGACTTTGAACAACTTTAAGAATTAACTTTGTGCTCCTGATCCCGTCCGTCCCGGCAAGTTCAAAGCTATGAACTTGAGTTTATTTTTCTATGAGTTACATCGGATCACCTTTTCCACTGTACTACCCAAGTCCACTTCAAAAGATGATGTAACTAGTCTTCAATTGTCTGTTGTCTACCACATTTGTCACGAGATGTAAAATCCCTGTTTTCCAAAAAAATTCTGTTTATAAACATTTTTTTAGTTACTTTTATAAATGGATAATTTTGATATATGATTTTGTGGGTTATATTAAATATAAATATTTAGATATTAAATAATTTGCACAGTATTAAAATGTGGGAGTTATGATGAAGAGAGGAGCTTATATATGTTCTAATAGGTTATATGTCAATTTTGTTCATCAATTTTCAAATATTATTATTATTATTATTATTATTATTACTATTATTGTTATTTTTCTATTTAATATAATTATAGTATTTATAGTAGTAATATCTTTGTATTGGATTTAATAATTTATTTTATACTCTTGTTATCATCATAATAGGTAAAGTGTACAAATAGTATTCAAATATATTTTTGGAATTTTACGATTTTAATTTATATTATATATATATATATATATATATATATATATATATATATATATATATATATATATATATATATATATATATATATATATATTACAAGTATATGTATATATATATATATATATATATATATATATATATATTACAAGTTATATATATATATATATATATATATATATATATATATATATATATATATATATATATATATATATATATATATATTACAAGTTTTTTTTTTTTTTTTTTTATATACAAGTTATATATATATATATATATAATATATATATATATATATATATATATATATATATATATATATATATATTACAAGTTATATATATATATATATATATATATATATATATATATATATATATATTATATATAACTTGTAATATATATATATATATATATATATATATATATATATATATATATATATATATATATATATATATATATATATATATATATTGCAAGTATATATATTTTATATATATATATATATATATATATATATATATATATATATATATATATATATATATATATATATATATATAAAAAGAAAAAAATAAAATATATATAATATATATATATATATATATATATATATATATATATATATATATATATATATAACTTGTAAAAAATATATAACTTGTAATATATATATATACATATATATATATATATATATATATAATTATATATATATATGTATATATATATTACAAGTATATATTTTTTACAAGTATATATATATATATATATATATATATATATATATATATATATATATATATATATATATATATATATATATATATATATTTACAAGTTATATATATATATATATATAAAAATATATATATATATTTACAAGTTATATATATATATAACTTGTAAATATATATATATATATATATCTATATATATATATATATATATATATATAACTTGTATATATATATATATATATATATATATATATATATATATATATATATATATATATATATATATATATATATATTGAAGCAATGGGTACTTGTGGCGAACTCGCCTCCACTGAGGCTCGAACTCCCGACCACTTGGGCCGCATGCATCTATCTTAACCACTAGGCTAGAGGTCATTTGCATATATATATATATATATATATATATATATATATATATATATATATATATATATATATATATATATATATATATATATATATATATATATATATATATACGTGGAGATCTACGATGATGGAGCAGAAGCAGAGGCAGGCGGGCGGCCCTCTCCTCGCCACCCCGCCCTCTCCCGCCGGGATTTACTGGATTGGATGGCCAGTTGGCCTCCCCGGCCCTGCGGCTCCCTTCGCCTGCTTTGCCCCCCTGGGCGGCCCCCCTACCCCACCCGACCCGGCGGCTCCCTTCGCCTGCTTCGCTCCCCTGGGCGGCCCCCCTCCCCCACCCCCATGTCGGCTGGGCAGCGCTTGGCCCGCCCCTCTGTGGGGTTTCCCTCCCCACCTCGCCGGCTCCACGCCGTGTGGCCGCCCCCTCGCCCCCCATCCCCCCACCCTCTCCTTCATCACAGGCGCCGACGTCACCCTCGTCGACAACGGCGCCAACGGCACCACCGGTCTAGGGCTAATCCTCCGCCGGTCGCCGCCCCGTCCGGAGCCGCTCCCACTCCGCTCGTTGACCCGCCGGGTGATCCTCCCATCCATGCAGGAACGCCTCTCCCGGCGCCTACCACCATCCCTGCGCCCACCCCTCTCGTCGCCCCCCTTTCGTGGCCGGGTGACCCTCCGGCTGCCACGACGCCTCCTTCTGTTGCGACCGCTTTCCTCTCACTTCAGTGGCCGGCTAGCGCCGTCGGCCCCGGATCGGCCCCAGCCGCCTCCTCTTCTCCCTCATCGGCGCCACCCCCATTTTCGTCGGAGGCCTTCCCCTCGTGGGCGATGGTGGCGGCGCAGCGGCCCTCTCCGGTCACTGCGCAGTGGCCAGCCGCCTATGTCCAGGCCCGCTCCCCGACGCCGGTCTCCGGATCCTCTCCGGCGGTGGAGTCGTCCCCGTCCGGCCCTTTCCTCCTACCTTCCGTTGGTCTTCGGCGTTCCCTCCGCCTAATGCTGGAGGAGCCCGCAAGCCGCCGATGGTAGGCACTGCCGCTAGCCGCCGCTAGTCATCTCCCCATGCGGCCCCCCTCCACCCCTTTTTCCTTGGCGCCGGCGTCCCCCTCCCCTCCTCATCTCGCGAACTCGCCAAGATCCTCTTTCCCTCCTTCACTGGCGGCGCCAGCCCTGCCCGCCACCGATCGCCTCTTCCCTCCCGACGGTTCGTGACACCCCACCCCCATCCTCTCCGCCTCTCCCAGTCACCCTCCAGCAGCCTAATCCGCTGCCAGAACGCCCTCCTCCACCGTCGGATAGAACCCTCCCGTCGGTGTCACCGATCCTCTCCCGGCCCGTCGGTGCCTCTGCCTCCGGGCTACGCGCTGGGGGGGCCCGAGGCTCCTCGAGCCGTGTGCCCCCTCTCGATCAGGTCGCCCCATCAATGCCCTCGTTCAGTGCGCAGCCTAGGGCCCCGCGCCCTCTACACTCGGGACATGGTCGCGGTCAAACCGCTTACTGTTGCGGTTGCATTTTCAAATTTCAAAATGATGGATTCTCGAATTTTTGACTTTTCAAAAATCCGACAGTTAGTATTTCTATATGTTGTTTTAATCTTTTTGCTAATCAGGGCCTTTTGCGTTTCTCAGCCCTGTACCTGTACTGCTCTTAATGAGCTCACCCTTATTTTCAATAAATCGTATTTTGTGTCAATATATATATATATATATATATATATATATATATATATATATATATATATATAACTTGTAAATATATATATATATATATATATATATATATATATATATTTTATATATATATATATATATATATATATATATAACTTGTAAAACAATATTGATTTTCCTATTAAATAGCACAAGTAGCAAGAATTTGCTATTTTAGGTAATACTTGTGCATAATACCTAATTAATTAATTATAAAGTATTTATGATTTTAGAACAATTTTTATATATTTTTATTTAGATATTATTAATGGGTTATACTATATATATATATATATATATATTAAAATTTGTATATTATCTAGAGTATTAAACTCTCATTTGTAATTATATAACACATATAAGTTATGTATATGGGATGAAATCACGAGATATTGAAGCCAATATCTCGTGAGATCAAAATCTCCCATAACCTTTGATAGGGGGGAAATTCTCCACAGATTGCATTTTCGAATCTTTTAAATTCTGATTCATTGATTAACCATATCCAAATTATAATCAAAATATTCAAATCCCTATGAATAGATTGAGATAAGGGATTCAATTTGAATTTAATTCAATCTCTCAATCAAATATATTCAAATGCCTAAAAACGCAAGAACTGCGAAACTGTTGTGTGCCCCTTGCCGTCAGTCTGACCTCGACCAGAAGTTCCCAGACAACCGCCCCCACCCGCAAACTCATATGTGCCGCTAGAACACCGTCGGCCGACCACCGGAGCAGCCTGCGCACGACAGCAGCGTGGTCGCGACAACAACTGTCACGCCCCGACCCGGAATTACCCGAATCATCATTCTCGCAGAGGGCGTGATGCCGTACGAGCCTGGAGTTGCACTCATGCAAGACAGGATGACAAGTTCTCAAATGGTTATCTTTGAGTTGATATTAAGAACGAAAGGAAAACAGAGTATACGAAACAATTCTCTTTATTGATATTCGAACTGAGATTACAAAGGCTTTCGATAGCCCAACAATATATGCCAGATTGGCTACAACGCTCAGGTTCTCTCTTGTCCACAAAGGATTTCACCGTTCCATACATCATACCTTCTATATCTCGGCCGCATCAATCATGTTGCATGTCCGAGCGTCAATATGGTCGCACGCCTCAATACGCTTCGGCATTCCAAGCCTCAATGCGTTTAAGCGAAGCTCCGCCGCGAGCAGACCAATCCCTGAACCTGCTAGCAAACTAGTGGAGAATTAGTACTTTCGTCCTCGTTGTACTAATCAAAGACCCACTTAATAAACTGATATTTAGTATTGTATTGATTCATGCAAACATACAATTTAGTTCTCTTTCTATGTTCTCCTAAGGATCAGTTCATGGCATATTCAAAGACTGTAAGGCATGTTATCATGGCAAGCATGTTATTTAATTTGCATAAGTAAACAGGCATGCAATCTTGTGTTTGTTTCGTGGTGCGACTTACCAACATCGACGCACTCATACTTGCACCGACGTAAGGTGAATACGCCTATCAGCTTTCCCTGTCATGTTATAAGTGCTCTCTATGTGGATCTATATGCGCATGATATGAGTGTACCTTACACTTTCGACCCAGGATCCGTCAATACAGGATATAAGTATACCTTGCACTTCCAACCCATCGCCCATAACTATATGAAGGTCACTAGCTTTCCGGGCTAGAATGGACTAATATTTCTCAAATCGAATATGTAAGACGAAGATCACTCTGTTGCGGTTGCTAACCCAAACAATCAGAGGACCCCCAAAATACTCGAGTAAATGGCTTATCACATTCACTAGAATGTCGCTACCCGTTTAAATGAAGTGCACCAACAATACCGACTTTACCCGCAGTCCCTCCTAGACCGAACGGTCCCAGCGCCCCGGTGAATAAAGTTTGAGGGAAGATAACACCCGTGCACGGGCAATATGTCTTTAAGTCCATTTGACCATGCAACGCATCTTATCTTTCATACAACCAAGCAAGTTTGTCTATATCTATTTCGATTGGCACAATGCCCCAATGTTCTCAATGAACGCCCCGAAGGCCACGAATATTTCGAAGGCACCATGCCGCATCGACAGTTATGCCACATCCATGCCACAACTGTTCTCCTCGTCGCAACGACGCCATCTTTTGTAAGTATTGTGCAGCTGCGCACATTCTCCGTCTTTTCTTGCATCGTGTATTCAATGCACGCCTCCAAGCCGTGTTTTCTATATTCTATGCCTTAGTATTCAACGCGTTATACTTATGTTCCATCCTTCCGACTCGTGCAACTGAGGAATGCCTCGATAAGGTATTCAATGTTCTATCGCTCGTGCACTGAGGCACTCGCACCGATATAGTCTTTCAATGTTCTAGCATGCTAACTCGTGCGCGAGGGCACGAAATGACTTATGCACTGGGGCACACGTCGATACAGTTATCCCATGTTCTTATGGCTTGTGCACCAAGGCGCTCGCCTTTGCGATATTCAATGTTCCATAGCGACTCGTATATTTGCTGTACGATTCATTTTAATTGTTCTATCTAGTGTTTGACACGCACTATGTTTATCTCTCTATCGAGCCACGCCCGTGGGGTTGATAGGTTAACTCAGCATACAATGATATATATTTTACTTAGGTACGGGGGAGTAGGAAAGAGAGTCAATGTCCCTTCCACCTTGAGTCGATATGTCTTATCGTTTCGTCGAGCCGATGCGGCTCGATTTCATAACTTCGTTGTACGGCCAACTCTCCTGACTTAGCCATTCGAGCACTTCGTGCTTCATTGAATTATACGTCCGATTTGGCTTACCGTGCCAACGTCTCAGTCCGTCGTAAGCCGACGATTGATTTCGCGGACCCCTTTCTGAATAAGGCAAAATGTCGACCTCTAATATTTTAACGTAAACGTATAGCCTGCACACGAAACCAACTAAAATCAATACTTATTCGATTTGGTCAATTGACTTACATCGATTCGATTTCTTAGAATATTTGATCCAACTCAATATTTTCCCTCGGGCCAACTTAACACTTGCATTGATATTACTCGATACTTTCCTCGGGTCGACGTAATTCTTTGTATCGATTTACATTAATACATTTCTCGAGACAACGTAACTCTTGTATCGATTCGCATCGATACACAATCGGGTCAACGCAACTCTTTGAGTCAACGACTCAGCATAATGCACCGTGCGGAGCGGGGCATTACATAATATACCACTCAAAACAAGGTTCGTCCTCGAACCAAAACCAATACTAAATTTCCAAGGGTTTCACTAGATCGTTCCACGATCTCGTCTCACTATCATTTGGATCATACAACTTAGTTTGGAATCATACACATATTTTAGGCGTTCCACCAATATATGCATTTTAGCCAAGCTCAGTTGTAAGATATCAGAACAACGCTAACATATAACTTCTTATTCTCAATTACTTGCCATCTCGTACTCTCGATCGAACTTGGCTCTAGTGCTTGTTCTCGCAATTCTAGCGCACATGGCATATTGATATATACATGATCGTCCAACAAAAGTCAAGGTACACGATGCAATTCAAAAATTGCATTTCTCACTTTGTAAGTTTCATTGGGACTATCAATCCTATGCGTCGCGTCAAGCCTTCGCGCATCCGGTCACAACGAGTCTCTTCAATGCCTTGCGTTCGACGTCGCTATCCAACTATTTCTGATATTTCACTTCGTATCTTATCTCGACATGATTCCCTTTTGTTGACTTGCAAAAGTATCAACATTCAGGACTACGTTCGCTAGGTGACTTACCCAGATACCGTGCTTAAATTCTCCCGACCCAACTTTAAATTGACATTACACAAAGGCTACAATCTATCCGACATAAAGTTTAATTCAAGTCGACAATGCTCAAGGCAACGACTCGCCTTAACACGAAGGTATTTACGATGCGTCTTACATTTGATTCCTATCGAGTAGGAAATTTTTAGCCAAATTCTAAACTCGTCCGTGTTGCAACATCGAATATAAGTTCGATTCACGCAAGCTCAATTGTAAGGTGAATCCAATCTAACGACATAACTTGTAAGTCATTTCCTTATCGTTCCCTCTCGTGCATAGCACGACTCTCACAATTGCCTATATGAATCACCAAGTTCGTTGGTGAATTTCTAGTTCGATCATCGACCAACATAACCATTCAAGCATTCATCCGACGAATACTCATAAACAAGCTACATCATTCTCAATCGAAAATGGTTCCAACAATTTTCGATCGCCTAGACTTATCGTCAACATGCACCATACTGTATTTGTTACCGATGTAATTTTGTATGCGATATCGCATGGGTCACCTTACGGTCTGCAACATTCAATTTGATTGACGGTCAAGTCTTCTAGGATCAGCTGCCCCCGATAAACTATGCTCGATAATTGTGGATCATCACCGAAGGACAGTTTACTACGAACCATGCTATATCTTATTTCGGAGCCAAATCACGTTCCGACGATTTCTATGCGACTATCCAATTTCGGACAAAACCATTTCTATCGGCGCAACTGATGCGTAACTATCCTTCGAGTAAGTCATGCACTGCCATCGATGATTCCATAAATTATAAAATATCTAATCGTATCGAGTTCTTGTCTATCTTATTTATGATCGACACACGAGATGCTATAAGCATCGAACAATCGTCGACGACTTATAGTCTCGTCTTGATCAATCATAAAGTTCATGATCAACCAGTTCGTTCATTCTCGCATTATTATTTCCAAAAATCTCGATTCATAGGCCTACCCCATTGTGTTTTCTCATATCGTGCTTACGTTCTTGGCGTATCGATTTGATAGTTCATATCAATTTTGATAGCAAGAGCGTCGACTTCGAATTCGTTCCAACGTCAACTTAACTCGCATCGCATACATCCAAGTTCACAAAGAACTTTTCCATACGCATCAACTCATTTTTTTGATTCACCGTATCCCGCTATACCTTGATCGCGTAACTGAGTTACCAATTATCCAACATCGAACCCTCAAGTCATACGATCTCTCCCTCTAAGTTTTGCGTGTTTTTCAGTCGTACTCAAATGAGATTCATCGTAACGTAACCAACTATTTCTTGGGCACTATTTATTCGCATCAACCAACTCTTCACCGTAGTCGCACATCGTGCGATCCGATTATATTTTGCCTCGCCCAACATTTTATCGAGATCGCAAGTCGTACGATTCGATTTCACCTTGCATCGGCTAACATTTCTATCCATATCGCAAGTCGTGCGATTCGATTACCATTCGCGTATTCTAACATTTTTGTCGAGATTGCAAGTCGTGCGATTCGATTATAATTTGTATCGCCTAATATTTTCACCGAGCTCGCAAGTCGGGCGATTCGATTACAACGTTTCAAGTTTCCTATCTCGCAGATCCGATTGTTGCCTCAAGGCATAATCGTTTAGCTAGTTCCCGCCATTCGACCGACACATAAATTTTCAATCGACATATCATTCAATGATACAAGTCCTGCCTTACCGTTCTAACCGATCATCGAAGAACACTTGCATCAACATACCGTCATACAAATTCTCAATCGAGTGTCGGTGCTATCCCATCTGTTGCGGATGAATCTTCCGCAATTTTCACAACGCATTATGCAACCCACCGCATAAGTGGTATTGCATATACCACACGAAATCGAGCCATTCATCGCACCGGTGGTATGCCATATACCACTCGAAAATCAAATCATTTTTCTTATATGTGATCATACCGATCACAACCGTAACCTTTGATTAATCAAAATTCGACACAACTCGGCCAATGCATTCATTTGTCAACAAGCTCGGTGCGCAACCGAACATATTTTGTTTGTTGATTATAACTTTTATTTTCTTCCGTTGCATCTTATGCAATAATTCATTCTCGATATCCGTTGCACTTCGTGCATCGATTTCACTTTGATATGCGTTGCACCACGTGCAACAATTTACTTCCGATACATATGCACATAGTGCACCGACTTATTTTCGACATTCATTGCACTCGTGCAATGATTATTTTCGATATCTATTACACCTCGTATAATAATCTATTTTCGATACGCATTGCACATCGTGCAATAATTTATTTCCGACATTTTGTACCTCGTGCAACAATTTATTTTTGACATCTGTTACACATCGTGCAACAATTTATTTCCAATATCTGTTGCACCTTGTGCAACGATTCATTTCGATATTCAAAGTCAATATGTGAATCCGTTCAACACATTCGATATCAACTTTCATTTTCTTTCAATACATCATTTACAATCAACGTGTGGCAATTGCCACAGCAATATTATACGACTTTCATTATATTAATGCAATCAACATTTCTCCTATCGATCGTTGCAAACAACGAACATCTCAAATTACAATTCACGACATATTGCATCCGCAGCAACAAATCCTTGAATTCACATCGCAACTTGTTGCACTTACACCAACAAACCTTTCACGACTTTTCTAGCAAATACCATATAATTTCTAAAACAACACGCGGCAAAATTACATGATTTATATTAGACTTATTGTATGGAACATCCAGTGCGGCATTGAGTAGAGTCAAGAGTGATTTGATTGGTGGTGGGCAACTCTTTTGAATTGAAACGAAGCTAACGTCCAGAGGAAATTGAGCCTAGAGCTCTGATACCAATTTGTCACGTCCCGACCCGGAATCACCCGAATCATCATCCTCGCAGGGGGCGTAACCGCACGAGCCTGGAGTTGCGCTCGTGCAAGGCAAGATGACAAGTTCTCAAATAGTTATCTTTGAGTTGATATTAACAACGAAAGGAAAACAAAGTATACGAAACAATTCTCTTTATTGATATTCGAACTGAGATTATAAAGGCTTTCGATAGCCCAATAATATATACCAGATTGGCTACAACACTCAGGTTCTCTCTTGCCCGTAAAGGATTTTAGCGTTCCATACATCATGCCTTCTATATCTCGGCCGCATCAATCCTGTTGCATGTCCGAGCGTCAATGCGGTCGCACGCCTCAATACGCTTCGGCATTCCAAGCCTCAACGCGTTTAAGCGAAGCTCCACCACGAGCAGACCAATCCCTGAACCTGATAGCAAACTCGTAGGAGATTAGTACTTTAGTCCTCGCTGTACCGATCAAAGACCCACTTAACAAACCGACATTTAGTATTGTATTGATTCATGCAAACATACAATTTAGTTCTTTTAATGTTCTCCTTAGGATCAGTTCATGGCATATTCAAAGACTATAAGGCATGTTATCATGTCAAGCATGTTATTCAATTTGCATAAGTAAACAGGCAAGCAATCTCGTATTTGTTTCGTGGTACGACTTACCAACATCGACACACTCACTCTTGCACTGATGCAAGGTGAATACGCCTATCAGCTTTTCCTGTCATGTTATAAGTGCTCTCTATATGGATCTATATCTTCACGATATGAGTGTACCTTGCACTTTCGACCTAGGATCCGTCCATACAGGATATAAGTATACCTTGCACTTCCAACCCATCGCCCTTAACTATATGAAGGTCACTAACTTTCCGGGCTAGAATGGACTTATATTTCTCAAATCGAATATGTAAGACGATGATCACTCTGTTGCGGTTGCTAACCCAAACAATCAGAGGACCCCCAAAATACTCGAGTAAGTGGCTTATCACATTCACTAGAAGGTCGCTACCCGTCTAAATGAAGTGCACCAACAATACTGACTTTACTCGTAGTCCCTCCTAGACCAAACGGTCCCAGCGCCCTGGTGAACAACGTTCGAGGGAAGATAACACCCGCGTACGGGCAATATGTCTTTAAGTCCATTTGACCATGCAACACATCTTATCATTCATACAACCAAGCAAATTTGTCTATATATATTTCGATTGGCACAATGCCCCAATGTTCTCAATGAACGCCCGAAGGCCACGAACATTTTGAAGGCACCATGCCGCATTGACAGTTATGCCACTTCCGTGCCACAACTGTTTCCTCGTCGCAACGATGCCATCTTTTGTAAGTATTGTGCAGCTGCGCACATTCGTCGTCTTTCTTTGCATCATGCATTCAATGTACTCCTCGAAACCGTGTTTCTATATTATACGCCTTAGTATACAATGAGTTATACTTATGTTCCATCCTTCTGACTCGTGCAACTGAGGCACACCTCGATAAGGTATTCAATGTTCTATCGCTCATGTACTGAGGCACTCGCACCGATATAGTCTTTTAATGTTCTAGCATGCTAACTTGTGCAGGGACACGGAATGACTTATGTACTGGGGCACTCGTCGATACAGTTATCCCATGTTCTGATGGCTTGCGTACCGAGGCGCTCGCTTTTGCGATATTCAATGTTCCATAACGACTCGTACATTTGATGTACGATTCATTTTAATTGTTTTATCTAGTATTCAACACGCACTATGTTTATCTCTCTATCGAACCACGCCCGTGGGCTTGATAGGTTAACTCATCATACAATGATATATATTTTACTTAGGCATGAGGGAGTAGGAAAGAGAGTCAATGTCCCCCCACATTGAGTCGATATGCCTTGTCGTTTTGCCGAGCCGATGCGGCTCGATTTCATAACTTCGTTGCACAGCCAACTCTCCTGACTTAGCCATTCGAACACTTCGTGCTTCATTGAATTATACGTCCAATTTGGCTTACCTTGCCAACGCCTCAGTCCGTCGCAAGGCGACGATTGGTTTCGCGGACCCCTTTCTGAATAAGGCAAAATGTCGACCTCTAATATTTCAACGTAAACGTATAGCCTGCCCACGAAACCAACTAAAATTAATACTTATTCGATTTGGTCAATTGCCTTGCGTCGATTCAATTTCTTAGAATCTTTGAACCAACTCAATGTTTTCCCTCGGGACAACTTAACACTTGCATTGTTATTACTCGATGCTTTCCTCGGGTCGACATAACTCTTTGCATCGATTTACATTGATGCATTTCTCGGGACAACGTAACTCTTGTATCGATTCGCATCGATACGCAATCGGGTCAACGCAACTCTTCGAGTCAACGACTCAGCATAATGCACCATGCAGAGTGGGGCATTACAACAACAACGTAGCAACAACAACAAACTGCGAGGTATCCTCCTTTGCGATCTCTTTTCTCCTTGCATGATCAACCATTTTCGATTCTGTTAGATCCTATAGGAAGCCTATATGACCCTTTAGGAATCCCAATAGATAGATTCGGGCATAATCGTATCGCCAGTCCTGGAAACCGATACGAAGTCGAAGAGAAAACTGTGTCGAAAACAGTTTTTAGGCTGTCCATCAGACCCTGTTTGGAGAGTTATTCCAATCAACCTGTTAATATTTTAGAAAAACTAATTAAACACTCTCGTATACAACCTAAAGGGATTCAAAACCTATTTTGTAGAATCCAGCTTTGTCAACTGTACGCTGAGAAATAGGATTCCCTAAAGCGACAAAAACAGTGTTTCAAAACAATAAATTTCTAGAAAAACTTCACCGATACGGCATGCTCCCCGACAAACCGGGCGACATGGTCGCAACCCATAGAATCAAAAGACGCGTATGGATGTTGTCGACGTGTGGGATTCGACGGATCTCAATTTCGTTGTGCGTACGCGACGAAATCGAGGCGTATCCGTCGAGATACACCGTATCGACCTTTTTGTAAACTAGTCCATAACTTTGTGCACGTTCGTCATCTCGAGACAAAATTTTGCCAACAGAACCATATCGTTTTTCTAGTCTAGCATGCCAACTTTGGTCCAATTCTGAGAAGGTCGATCAGAACGCTATTTTGGCGGGCCTGCGACCCGATCCAACGGACGAATTTGTGTACGGCCCACCGGAATCTAACTTTGGACATACGGTTAGATTTGTATCATCAAAACGTACCTATGAACATATAATTTGATGACTCTAGAGACCATAGAAACTGGTACACTTTTCGGTGCAAAATGGGTCCAACGGCAGACATCGCTTTGACCCGAAACTACGATTTTGCCCATGTGTCCATAATTGGACTATTGGATAGGCATTCTTAGACATTTTTTTTGTACCAAACATATTGGTGATTTCTGTTTCAACATCCGGAGACTGTCGTGCAAGTTGGACTTTTGTGTGGTACACTGAGTGGTTGGTATTATCGGTTACACCAACAAAAGGACCCCAGACGAGTACATTTTTTATTTGTTTTTGATATTGTTAATTACTATATTTCATTGGTAGTTTTATATTTGATTCCTGTCCCTTTTTCATATCTTGTTGTATTCTTACCTGTAGTGTCGGAAAAGGGAAGTACCAAATAGATGTGTGATCTGACTGTAGACAATGTAGACATCGTAGACATTATAGACATTATTTTATTTTCTGCAAAGTAGACATCGTAGACATTGTTTATCTTATTGCTATTTAGACATCGTAGACATCATGGTGTAACTGTCCCTAGACCGATCACATATCAAAAAGGTATTTCAAACACATAGATATATTTCCTTTGGTTTTACTCATTTACTGTTGTCATGTAGATCCTATCTACATTTCTCATGTCTCCTGTTACCATTATACCGATTTTTATCATGTATTTTATGGCTAACCTCTGTTTTATAGTCGTTATTATATATTAGAACTGCATTCAATGAATTGTACTCGTTCCATTCCTGACTGGAAACCAACATTTTTCAGATAAACGCCTGATGTATTGTTTGGACCATTAGGAGAGATATGGGTATATACTGAGGTCAACCATAGAAGACTAGTTAGATGTGTTGGCAGTTTTTCAATATTTGTAAGAGTTTATATTGTACTTTTTTTAAATATAAAACTTGTAAATATTGTAAGTTTAATTTAGTTATTGTGAATGAGCAAAAAGTTATTATTTTATGTGATTTGAGAATCATGGCCTTGACAGCGTTCTATCGCCGACACTGCGACGTAGGCTGGCTTGAACATGCACTCGTATCCCGAAAAACGGGTGCCGGTCGTGACAAGTTTTGTGGTGGTCCATGTAGGTCAGTTTTCTCAAATTGTGCGAACTCGTAAAAGTACTTAAGTTAGTTGTACTATTGCGAGCCTGCAACTAGGAAATGTTCATTCACAAGTTAGGGTTAATTTGATTTTAGGAGAATGGCTAGGACTAGAAAAACCCCATTCAAATTGACTGATGGGTATTTAATGTTACTACGTAGGCCGTATGATTTGGCCAATGATTTATTGAATTATAAAACCCTGTTAGATAACTTAAGGAATTTTCCTAGAGTGATATACCATTGTTTTTGATATGATGGTATGATCTAAGGGGTTAGACTAATCGCTTGTAAACTAGGCCTTCCTATGATTCTATCCCTAAATCTTGATCATATGTTCAAATTTCATTTTGCCCTCCTTAAAAATCATCATCATGTAGAACCCTAGAGGGAGGTGAATAGGGAAATAAAATAAAACTAAACACAAGTAAGCTATATCACTGAAATAAAATAAGAGAGAGTGAGAAAATCAAACACTCGATGTATCCTGGTCTCCTTCCTAGAGGCAATCCAGACCCGAAACTCTCTCCGGCTTAAATCCACTATTGAGTAAATAGTACACACGAGTTTGGATCCGTAGAACTCGCCAACTTCAACACGAGTTTGGATCCGAAGAACTCGCCAACTTCAACACGAGTTTTCTTACAAAGGCTTGTCAACTTCAAAAGGAAAGAAAAAGAACTGTTGATCTTCTAACACTTGAAGATCGAAAAGTACAACTCTTGAATACTCTAGCATATTTGGATTGGATGACAATTAAAAGCTTGGGTAGAGTAGTAATGGTGGAGCTCTTGGTTGTTGAGAAATTTATGGCTTTTGTGGATGGCCTTCAAGAGAAAGAAGGAATCCATTTATATAGAAAACCAAGAGTAGGTAGCATTTAATGCTCCTGAATATAACCCAGACGGCATACCATCGGTATGGACTGGCATACCGTCGGCATTCCGTTCGGAACAGTAACGGTAATAATTATATCCGTTGGGGAGCATTTAATGCTAGTATTTGTCCATTCAAAAATTAAATCAGATGAAGCGGTATACCGTTGGTATGCAGCGGTATGTCGTCGGTATACCGATGTCTGTCACAGAATATTTTTTGGCTCACAAAACGGTATACCGTCGGTATACTATTGTATGATGTCGGTATGCCGAAGTTCGTCACAGAATATTTTGTGGCTCACAAAACGGTATACCGTCGGTATACTGTTGTATGCCGTCGGTATGCCGAAGTATACCGTCGGTATACTGTTGTATGCCGTCGGTATGCCGAAGTTTGTCACAAAACATTTTGTGGCTAACAAAATGGTATACCGTCGGTATACTGTTGTATCGTCGGTATGCCGAAGTTCATCACAGAACATTTTGTGGCTAACAAAACGGTATACTGTCAGTATACTGTTGTATGCCGTCGCTATTTCGAAGTTCGTCACAGAACATTTTGTGGCTAAAGAAATGGTATACCGTCGGTACACATCGGTATACCGTCGGTATGCCATTCTTTTGGACATTGATTTTTGACTGAAAATATAAGAGCTTTATGTTTTTTATACAACCTTAGGTGTTTACAGAAAGACCTAGACCTTGTATAGACTCGACATCTTGAATTTGTTGAGAGCCGTCTTTAAGGAATGTTGGTCTTTTCTTCAGTCTTCTTTTAGGATCTTCCATAAGGCTTTGATGACTTGGCTTGAATGGACAGAACTTATTGTAGTAGAGCTTTGAAAGAATATCTGTTAGCTGAAATACAAAGAAAACTAGACTACGAAGATGCTGTTAATGTTATCAAAATAAACTGTGCGAACAATCTCCCCTATTTTGATAATTGACAAAATAGAAAGATAGCATCTTCAGGGAGTGACTCCCCCGTAGGTAGACAACTCCCCCTCAATACGTTTTCTTCCCCGTTGTCACTTAATCAAAGATGGGAAATAAGTGAAAAAAAATTATAGCGATAAAGAATAAAAGCATTATGGTGAACACAAACATGCATATATTAGATTTTGAAAGAGGGTACATGCATGATTGTCACCCTCTGATTTCGTTATACGTATTTTGGTATACGTGTACGTATCTCGGACCCGTATTTTGACTTGTCCTGACTAGCTAGCCTTGGGTTTTGTGTCGGCATGGGTTAATTATTCATGTGATCTATTTTGGTTTTAGCATGCATCGGATTCGGTTGGGTTCGGCTTGGTTCGGTTCGGTTTGGGTTAGTATGCAAACCCTTACCTACCACCATCCATCATTTATTAACCCAACAACCCTTCTCTCTCCTCATTCATTTTCTCATTAACTCCTTCTTCTTCCTGATAACTCTCTCCACCTACCAAGAGAGAGGCTTAGGCAAGTGCAACCTGCTTCATGGAGGAACTCCATTTTTGTTGTTCTATTGACTTCCTTACGAGATTCTATGACACTTTAGTACTTAGCATTTTAAATTCTATGGTTTATTTCTTGTAGATCTAAGTTTGTTGTATTTTGGATTTCTTGGGTTTTGATCTACTAAACTTGTTTGTTTCCAGAGTTTGAGAGTTCCATGTAGTATGAATTTCGATTCTACGCAAGATTGGCTTTTGAGCGGTTGGATTTCATCAAGTCTTGGCCGAGATAGGATTTCTGGAGTTCTTGAGTCCCATGGCTGCATGTCTCGGCCTTGGAGAGTAGACGTAGCTTTTACGCACACGTTCTTACGTGCCTGTCACGACCCGCACCCTGAAGAGGGGCACGAGTACGTGGTTACGTCCAGCCTACGCCGCAGTATCGGCGGTAGAACGCTGTATATAGGGTCTGTAAATACTACGACTAAAACAGATAAATGTACCTGTACAGTATATACTCTCCGAATGGAGGTGACATAGCAATACAGTCTCAATCACATATATCAAACTAAGGTAGATAGTACGGAAAAGGAAATATGATAGATGAAGCAAGAAATAAGTTCGAGATCCACACTCGTCCCAAACTAAACATAACATCACAGAATATATATATATACTACATTCTAAAATCCAAAGCTGGATCGCAGTCCAGTCAAGCCTAACAAGTGCTAACTACTCAGGGAGTATAAAATCTAGTGACCAATCTATCAGGCCACTGCCCTGGCCTGAGTCTCCATCTGTCTCAGAAACATCTGTAAAATATCATAACGGTATCCTGTCAGGAAAATGAGCAAGTACAAACACCAACAGCAGTTCCATGTGAATTGACAAATACTATAAGAGACAGTATAATGAAATACAAGACAAAGATATAGGCGACTTGGGAACCATTCGAAAGCCGAGTTACAACCCTTAAACCAAACAAGGACCGGGGTTGTAACCCTTTCATACAGGACTTAGTCTCAATCATGGTACAGTATAAAGGCAGGTAGAGCATGTGAGTAAATGAAATCATAGCATAGTGAAAAGTACAGAAAGTAAAACTGAACTGGAATATAAGATACGACAATAAATATAAAATGTGATTTGAATTATTAGAGCGATATGTGATCGGCTAGGGAGTCAGGGTAGGGTTATCTACTTGGCCCGACAATCACAGAAAAATCTCTGGAAAGGGTCATGCCGGCCAACCTGGATAACCCGACAAGGGGTGTCTACTACACCCTACGTGAGGTGAGGGTAGCGCTAGCAAAATAATGACAGGGAGGCTTTGATCACATAACCCCTAATAATTTCCATCCCCGAATAGTAACATGGATCCGGACATGGCACGTCATGACACGGATTCAAAAGCAGGTGATCAGACCACTCCCAAATCAATGTCTATAAAGTACATGAAACATGGATATCACACACCAATATACCAAGGAAAATCTGGGAATAACATCTCATGACAGGATCCGACGTATACTAGTCCGTGAACTATCGTGTCGAGAATCAAGTAAGACACTACAACTGAATCGGATATAGTAGATATCAAGATAATGAAAACTATCAGTGAATGTACTCGCCTGTGGTCCTGAGCTGATAAGGTGAACAGACGCTCAGAGTAATCGCAGACCTAAAGATGAGATACTACAAGTCAAAACATGGTTTAATAATGAAGAAAAGCTAATATAACATGATATACAAATTCTAAGTCAAAACTAGGTCTCACTGAGTCCCCTAAGTCCTGTCAAGTCAACCTAGGTCAAATCAAGTTATATCAAGTCAATCTAAGTCAGACCAAGTCAATCCTAGGTCATACCAGTCATCACGGGTCAAAACAAGTCGAAGAAAGTCAAACGGGATCAAGAGTTGGCCTACAGTTGACTTTTGGTCAACTGGTCAACCCTGGTCAACTCTGGTCAACTCTAGGTCAACCCTGGTCAACCCTAGGTCAATGGTGACTAATAGTTGACTTTTGGTCAACTACACAAGTCTAAAGGAATTTGGGACTAAATTGGGTAAAGCGTTGACCCATAGTTGACTTTTGGTCTAAAAAGTCAACCGTGGTCAACCGGGATCAAGACTAGGTCTAGGCGACTATTTCTAACTATTACCAACCTCTACAACCCATATCTAAGTCCATCTTGGACTTCGAAACTCATATCTTGGCCGTAGGCCAATCCTATTTTACCCTTAAAAAGGGTAAAATTCTAGCTTAGGCAATTATCAAGTTAGCCTACCTACGCTTGATATTTTGACCCGATCTTCCTAAGGTAGTAAGATACTAGCCTATAGGTTCATTACCTACCAAAATACCTAGGTAAAGTGACATCCAGTCCATCTTACGGCCCATTGGCGATATCTTGAATATTTCAAGATACGCAATGGTACGGCGCGATACCGGCGTCCTACGACCCCGATTTCCACTCGGGAGCCTACCCGCATAATCTAATTCGTATTATCTAGGCCTACCCCAAGTTTCATCGCGTTTCGATACTCGGAGCTCGATTTCACTCTCTAACTCGATTTCCTCAAAAACCCTCTTCTAGCTCTTATTCTAATTATTCTTCTTAACTCTTCCTCTAACTTCTTCCTATTCCTTCTCTAATTCTCTAACTTCTTCTATTTTTCTTCTTCTCTAATCTCTTTATCTTTTTCCTTCTCATTCCTTTCCTACTAGTTTAGATATAGGCTATACTATAGGACTAGTTTCACTCATAAACCTCACACACACACTCACAAGCTCTCACAAATACGCACATACATACAATGGCAACTTGTGGACTGTTTTGGAGGACTTGGGGGACTGATTTGGTGTCAAAGTGGACTGGTTTTTGAAGTGGTTTGGTGGTGGTGGTATTAAGGGCTGTTATGGAGGCCAATTTGAGGACTGTTTTGAGGTGGTTAATGACAGCCATGGGAGGTTTTTGTGGGCTGTCCTATGGTGCCAAAATAGGACAGCCATGGGTGATATTTGGGGGCTGCCATGGGGTGTAATTGGTGGCTATTTGTTGGCAATATGCGGGCTGATTTTGGGGTTCAAAGTGGACAGCAGTTCATGGGTTTTAGGGGGCTGTTTTGAGGTGTTCTTGGGGGTGTAAATGACAGCCATGGGGGGAGGGAATTTCTGGACAGCGGGTTAGGGTACAAGGGGCTGTGGTTTGGAGGACTTCCCTTCCCCTCCAACACTCTCTACCACCTCTCAAACTCCCCTCCACAACTCCTCTTCACATCCCCTCTCAACCACCACTCAAACATTAACCCAAACACCTACACTTCACCAACACACACCACACATCCCAACCATGCCATTCCTTGGCCGACCATGTCAAGCTTCCCCCACACAACACATAATATATAAACCTCCATATATATATACAATATATATAGATAATGACATATATATATATACATATATATAAATACATACACACATAGATATATATATATATAAATACACACACACACACATTCTCTCACACACAACCACACAAGCACACTCTCACACAACACCCACACTCATGACAACACGACCACCACTCTCATTCCTCTACACACACAAATTTAAATAAAATATATAATACATCCATATAAAATAATATATATATATATATATACCATTTAAATAGAAAACCCCAATTTATCCCTAACCTAGATTTCTAGGGAATCCTACAAAGTTTGTGGGCAAAGTGTAGAGAATCTTCTTCTCTACAACAATTGTGAAGACTATAATGCCAAAGAGTAATAAATGGGAATTATGAACATACCTAGGTTAGGTTTTTCTTGGAGAAAGAAAAGCTTGGAAGAAAGAAGAAATTAGAGAAAGAGAGAGTGAGTTTGCTTTGTGAAGAAGAAAGAGGGGGGGGGGGCTCTACTTGGCCGGCCATGGGAGGGGGCTTGGTGGGTTTTGGGTGGTGATCCACTAAGCCTCCAACCCATTAAACTTAGTTTGGGTTCGGTTTGTTTCGGTTTGGTTCGGTTTGATTCTAATGAACTAATTAAGTCTCTAAAATAACTAATTAAGCGATGGAAGTTGTGGGTTTATGATTTCTAACCTAATTATGATGGTATGTAGGCCAAGCCTAGCTAGTATGTGGGTCCCACTAGGGTCCAGGCTACCCGGGTCTCCAACTTGAGTCCGAATTGGATAAAATCCAAACCAAACCAAATAAATCCCTAAAAATCATATAAAATCAAATAAAATTCCTAAAAAAATTATAAAACTTGAAAATGATGAAAATACCCCTAATTCGAAAACTGGGGGTGACAGTGCCAGCGTATTAAATTCCTTTTTATGTACACGTTCTTACGTGCCCGCGTAGTGTTTCCCCTTTATGCACACGTTTTTACGTGCCCGCGTAATCTATTCTACGCGGAGTTCATCCGAACTCTACACAGGGGCTATTCTCGTTCGTGTAGAGTCTCACTCGCGTGCAGTCTCGCTCGCGTAGAGTCTCGATATGCACTTTCGCTCGCGTAGACTCTTGCTCGCGTAGAGTCTTGCTCGCGTAGAGTCTCGCTTGCGTGTACCCTCGCTCGCGTAGAATCTCGCTCGCGTAGACCCGCTCGCTCATGTAGAGCCTCGCTCGCATTCAGCCTTGCTCGCGTAGAGCTATCTTTCCCTTGGTCTTGCCCGCGTAAAGCCATTTATGCTCGGGGCTCCTTGGCCTAGCGTAGTCTCGTTCGCGTAGAGGCTTCGAGCCCTTGGCGTACCCCGTTTGCCCTTTTATATTATCCTTGCACCTTTTTGTCATGAACTTGATAATCACGAATTTGTACACGGCATGGTATAACAAGTAATTGGACGTGACATGACATGGCATGATATGACAAGTAAGTATGATGTGAACTATTGAATGCTGTTGCGACGGCTAGCATGACATTACAAGAATGAATGGCCTGGACATCATGGACGATTGTGTTTGTACTAATAAACTATTATTGTCTTGCATCATGTCTAGGACATGGACCCCTGAGTACCACGGTCAGGGGTACCTACTGAAACTGACTAAGGCTAAATAACTAGAATAATCCAGTAGTCATGAAGAGATTTCTCAGCTACAGGCAATCCCGTTATCTGGGCGCCCCATCATAGGATTTGTAGCCTGCCGCCGAGTATGGCACATTTCCAGCACACTGTCTTGTGTTGCACCCCCAAGCTACTTAAATGTACATGCATTTCTTAGATGAGGTACCCATATGAACTCAACCCCTAATGTCGTCTGGATAACCTGGATGCTCTGCAGGGCTTGTGGCTGTTGGAACATCTCATTGCATCTTGCTAATAACTAGGCCTGTGATAACCCTAGTTAGTTAAAGTATCAAGCCGTACTTATTGCTTGGCCGTGAATATTGGATGGAGTCTAAGCAGGCCAAGCCTTGTCATTGTTCCAGTACCTGGCTACTTCGGAACATGATTGCTTATGCTTACCTTATCAATAACCGATCAGAATGATTTCTCATCCACATGACATTTATTGCTCTATTTAGATTTCATGTCTTATTATTATCTTTCTTATTTTATGTTCTGATATGTTGGTTTTAGTTCTTAAGTGAAGCCTCTTTGTGGCACTTGCTCTTTCTGGGATCTGACCCAGCTGGTTTTGTATGGCCAGATACCGGAGCAGCTCCAGAGGATCTCCCTACCTTCCAGCCAGATGGTGACCACAAGGCGTAACCCTGGCAACGAGTGGGTTTTATTTTTGCTCTCCTACTCTATTATAAAAATATTCTTTTGAGGCGTTTAGCCGACGAGCATGTGTTAGCTCGATTGCACTTTACTTACTGTCTGCCTACGGGCTGTAGCATGATTAACAAATCCTAGGGTTGATCATGTATGACTGAAACTCTTGCTAGTCTTCACATTTTATATGACTAGCTTCATGATAATCCAAATATGTAATGTATGGGATGTCTTACTATTGTATATTTGGTGCTCTGACATCTTGTAAACTGCTATTACTTGTTTGAGATTGAGACAATAGGCTTATTCAAGACCATAAGAGACTGATGGCTTATAGTTAAACCCTCATGTATCTAGACAGCCGTAACCGTATAGCGAGGTGGGTTGCACTTCTATACGTAGCTGGCTGTGTCCGCCTTCGCTCTCCAGTATTCTGGTTCTGGGGCGTGACAATGATACTACATAAAAGCAGATAAAACTCTTCTTCACGAGAGTGAGCAAGACTTAGCAAAACATAAAAACAGTCCCCGTAGGACCACACACATAAAACCATACTAATGGTCCCCGAAGGACCTCAAAGGATAGACACTAAAACGACACCAAATTATTCGACCACCATCAACAGGAGCCCGCAACTACTCATCCGTCGGATCATCGTCCTCCCCACCCTGAGCACCATAAAAAGCACCGAAAGGATCCACGCCATCCGGATACATGAATCCGTAGGCGTTGGTGTCAGAGAAAGAGGAGCCTTGGTATTGTTGATCCTGAAGGTTCAGATCCAGATAGGAATTCCGGTCCTGAAGAGTCCGCTGGATGAAGTAAGCCTGGTCATGGAAGCGGCTCTGGATAAGATTCCCAAGGCCGTGGGTGTTGGCCCTCATCTGCTCTCCGCCTGAGCCATGCGCATGTCAAATGTTGTTGGGTCAGTGGCATGAAACGGTCGGATGGAGGAGGTGCAGAAGATGGCGCAGCAGGAGAATCGGCCGACGGTTCATGGAAGGAAGACGCACGAGACGCTGATGCACCAAGGGAAGAGCAAAAAATAACAAGGAATGAGGGAACGCCGTCCGACTGGCAGAGTGAGAGATCCACGGTCTTGGCCTCAAGGATAAGAGTGATAAAAGCGCCATAATTGAGGGATTGCTTCCCCGCTGGCAGGACAGAGAAGAACGTATTGAGAAGAGTCTTGGAAAATGACCAAGTTCTTTGGAGTACAGGTAATACATGCAGACGAGTGCGTCATTTGTGATCGCATCGTAGTTGCCGGCCTTGGGGTAGATGGTGTGGCAGATAATTCGATGGAGCTCGTAGTAGAAGGGCTCCAACTGCTTTGACAGGGCCGAAATGGCCGGAGGATTGGGTCCCTTGCAAATGATGCCGCAGAACTCATCAAAGGAGACTTCGGCAGAAGGATAGAGACCGGCCAAGGTCGGCAGAGCATCTCCTTTATTAGGAACTTCGAGAATCTCTGCAATGTCGCGAGCCGTCAGGCGAAAGTGGTGATCATTGACCATGGTCTCGATGGCGTTATTTTGGAGATCGGGAATGATTGCAGAGTAGAATATAGGCGCACGGCTGCGGGTAGACGGGCACTTGACGACGCAAAAGAGATGAGAGGCAGGCAGTCTGAAAGAGGGAGAGATGGCCAAAAAATACATTCCAGTTGATGGCCTTGCCCTTGAAGACATTGTGGTTGGCAAAATATTGGAACCAGGCATCGGCGGCTAGGGCGGAGGTAAAAAATTTCGGATCATAGGTGTCATTGGAAGGGGCACCGGAGTGAAGGGGTTCGAAACTGTGGTGGAGGAGCGAGGACGTTTGTGAGAGGCCATTATGGTTGATGGTAGAAGGATGATGAATAAGTGATAAGGAATGAAGAGAAGGAAGAAGAAGAAGGTTGGGTTTTAAAAGAAGAAGAGGAATTGGAAAGGGTTGGGAGAGTTTTGAAAATATAAGTGAATTGATGATGAATTGAATGAGGGGAGTTTTTGAAAAGAGTGATGATGAATAAGTAATGAAGGGAGTTGGAGGGATGGGATGGGAATTAATAAGGGATAGGATGGGTAGTTAATGAGATAGGTTTGAAAAGAAAGAAGAGGATTTAGTGGGGCCCGAGGCAGAGTTGACAGGCTGTATCCGTGTCAAACGGCATGTCGTCGGCATACCGGTGTATGCCGACGGTATACCAATTTGTGTACAGAAGATGGTTTTGAACACAAATCGGTATGCCGTCGTATGCCGACGGGTGCCGTTGGAAGGGAGCTAAGAGTCAAAATGAATGATGCCTAATTCTTGACAGAGAAAGAAGAAACGATCCTCGGGAGTGGTTTGGTAAAAATGTGCCAATTGATAAGTAGTGTCAATAAAATCAAGACGAATATCCCCCTTTTGTTGATGGTCACGAAGAAAAATGGTGTCTAATCTCAATGTGCTTCGTGCGGGAGTGACAAATCGAATTTTTCGTGAGATTTATCGAGCTAGTATTATCACATTTAATTGAAGTGCAAGTAGAAGAAATGCCATAGTCTACAAGTTTGTGATATCCAAAGAATTTGTGCACAACAGCATCCAGCCGCTATATACTCGGCCTCAGTGGTTGAAAGAGCAATAGAGTTTTGTTTCTTACTAAACCACGATACCAATGATTTTCTAAGGAATTGACATATGTCGCTAGTGCTTTTTTGGTCAATTTTGCATCCGACAAAATCTGCATCCGAGAAGCCGTGAAGCTCAAAGGATGAAGATTTCGGATACCAAAGTCCCATATTAATGGTGCTTTGAGATATCGAAAAATTGCTATGGATGTCACATAAGTGCGATTCCTTTGGATTTCCTTGGTATCGTGCACAAAGACACACACTAAATATGATATCAGGTCGGCTAGCAGTTAGATAGAGTGTCACGACCCGCACCCACTGTGAGGGTACGAGTACGTAACAGCGCCCAGCCTACGCTGCAGTGTCGGCGGTAGAATGCTGTTCTAGGTCATGAATATAACTAATATAATATGAAATAATCTCCAACTGGAGGCCAATCACAGAAGGTACAACTCAATCACAATCTAGAGATAGAATATAGCATGATGAAATAGATAAGGAAATCCTCAACTGAGGTACAACAAAAGTGAAATAAATCAAAATTAACAACTACCAGTCTCAACATCTCCATAAATATACAACTCTGAAATCAAAGACAACAACTAATCATGAAAAGAAAGAACAGTCTAAGCTATCTATACTATGCATGGGTATCATCCTCAGCAACTGCGTGAACCTCCCCAGGGGTCCAGGTCGCGAGTGTCATCTAGGCAAGCTCCATAGTAAGGGGTACAAGGTCCTCATCATCCTCTGTAAATTTTCAACAGCTCCAGCCAAGACAGGAGCAAGCAATACATCTTACGCAGATCATAACAGGTTAGAAAATATAAACATGCAAGAGAGTACGATACATGAAACTGAAAGAATGTACATGATGTAAATAGAGAGAACTGTAATAAAAATATCTACTATAAGTAGAGAACTATCAGTGACTAGTGATTTAGAGTACAAATTCGACATGTGAACGGCTGAATTTACACATGATATACTAAAGAGGCGCACATGGTTATACTACTTTGGAATTGTTCACATGACTATTTATACTCCCCATACCCCAATCTACACAAGGATCCAGACAAATTATGTTACGTACATGATTTTCACATGAAAGCCCATAGATGGGTGTACATGAAGTAAACATGAGGGCTCAGAATTGAGTGCACATGAATTCCACATGAAGGCTCATGAAGGGTACACATAAAGTATAGGTTATACATGAGATACATGAGCGAACATGAGAGCACATGAGAGCACATGAGAGTACACGAGCATGCATGAAGAGAGAAAAATATGAATAACATGAGAGCGAGGAATACATGATGTACATGAAACACACGACATGATGTATCCGATGCTCCCGAGGGGGATAACATCTCAATGTAGGGATCCATATAGTACCAATCGTGATAATATCGTGACAGCATCAAATAAGGTAATCTAGAGCAGGAATATAATCCTAAGCAAGTTATGAAATGATCAGAGAATATACTCGCCTGGTATCTGAATATCTGTGAGAATATACTGCCGAGATGAGGTATCTGACTCCTTTAGAGCAACACAAGTCAAGACATATACAGGAGAGGATAGATGAAATGTACAATGCATCTGCATGCTGTCTAGGTCAAACTAGACTAAAGTCAACACTTGGTCAACTCTAGTCAACCACACTAGTCAAACTAGGTCAAACTAGGTCAACTAGGCCACTCCTAACCCAATCAAGTCTCACTAAGCCTAACCAATCTAAACTAGAAATCAAATACAAGCACAAGCCAAACCAAGCTAAGCTAATCACACACAACATATATATGGAGAGATAAGAGAGTGATGAACTGTAGGAAAAGGGCAAGTGCACATGCATCAATGTGAACTAGTGTCATAGTGATAGTGTCAACATAGTGTCATAGCAAGTGTAGCGACATAGTGTAAGGGTACATAAGGTAAGAATAGGATTTATGTTAACATTGAACATTGCATCACCTTACATACAACTTGTATTTTACCTTCATTCATTCATGCATTCATACTTGCATAATGTCCATTCATACATGCCTATATAATTGTATCCTATTGCATCACCATAACACTATAGTTACATTGCATATCGTATATTTCTTCATGCATGCATCATGTATATAATTACATACATGCTTCCTACATATTGCATACTAGATGCAAAATTCATATACATTCATCGATACATAATATAAGATATATATATAATATATATATATTATATATATATATTATATATATATATAT
>JANAVB010014251.1:0-42500 GCA_029216955.1 Iris pallida
AGGCCGAAGAACTTCGGAGATGACTTCATCACCTATCATGTGGAAGCAGATCCGCTTACCTATGATGAGGCGATGAAGACCAAAGATGATATTTTCTAGAAGGAGGTGATTGACAATGAAATTGATTCCATCACCTCAAATAACACTTGGGTGTTGGTTGATCTTCCTGAAGGAGCAAAACCCATCGGATGCAAATGGATCTTTAAGAAGAAGATGAACGCATATGGAACTATTGACAAGTTCAAGGCCAGGTTGGTGGCCAAAGGATTTTCTCAGAAGCAGGGGATCGACTACTTTGACACGTATGCTCCAGTAGCCTGGATGACCACCATCAGAATATTGATTGCTATCGCAGTGATACATAAGATGGTGATACATCAGATGGATGTGAAAACGGTATTCCTGAATAGCGAGCTGACCGAAGATATCTACATGCAACAACCAGAAGGGTTTGTCATCAAAGGTCTTGAAGACAAAGTCTGCAAGTTGGTAAAATCTCTGTACGGTTTAAAACAAGCTCCCAAAATATGGCATGAGAAGTTTGACAAAGTCATAAGGTCAAATGGCTATAGAGTCGGTGAAACAGATAAGTGCGTCTATACGAAGTTTGCTGACGGAAGAGGAGTCATTGTTTGTCTATACATGGACGACATGCTAATCCTAGGTACGGATATAAGCTGTGTCACGGAGACAAAGAAGTTCCTCTCGACGAAGTTCAGTATGAAGGACTTGGGGGATGCTGATGTTATCTTGGGACTCAAGATCATCCGGACAGACACTGGACTAGCGCTGTCACAGTCTCATTATGTTGAGAAGATGATCACTCGTTACGGGTATCAGGATCTTCCAGGGATCGATACGTCGTACAAGTGTGATCTGAAACTGAAGCCTAATTCAAGGAAAAGCGTCAGGCAGCTGGAGTATGCAAGCGTAATCGGGAGTTTGATGTATGCTACTACTGCCACAAGGCCTGACATAGCTTTCGCTGTGAGAATGTTGAGTCATTTCACGAGCAACCCAGGCATTGAGCACTGAAAAGCTGTAAAACGGGTTATGAGGTATCTCAAGAAGACTCAGACATATGCACTACACTATAGCGGAGATCCATCGGTAGTGGAAGGCTTCAGTGATGCCAGCTGGTGCTCAGAAGTGGAGAACGAGAGGTCCACAGGTGGATACATTTTTATAATGGATGGAGCTGCTATATCGTGGAAATCGAAGAAGCAGACTTTGCTCTCGCGGTCATCCATGAAATCTGAGTTCTTTGTACTTGATACCGCAGCGGAGAAAACAGAATGACTTTGGGAGCTCATGTATAATCTTCCAGTGGTTGGGGCACAAATATCCGGCGATACCGGTATACTGCGACAATCAGGCGACTGCGGCGGTGGCATCAAATGACCTCTTCAACGGGAAGAAAATGACTATGCGGTTGAAGCGCAGGACAGTACACGATCTCATCAAGAGGGGTGTTATTGCAGTTATTGATGTTCGGAGTCAGAAGAACCTGGCGGATCCGTTCACCAAGGGCCTCAAGCGCCAGCTGATCGATGACACAGCTTGTAAAATGGGCTTGAAGGCATTCTGATATTGTGTTATTACAATCCTACCATAAAGTTTTATGCTAATAGTTCAAAGAGAAATCTACTAGGCATCTAGCTTTTGGTTCAAGGGAGGACTATTAACCAGAAGAATATCAGGAACGGTGGGTACTTGTCCTCTGTGACATGGAGAGGTTACGGACCTACAACCACTGTTGTCTACTGTTGTTTTCTACGGAAAACGAATCCTGTGGGAAGGTTGGCTTAAATGCCTTGATGAGTTCTCAGGCAGAGTGAATGCCTGGAGTGCTTTACAGGAAGCACGGTAGCGCAGTACTACAAGGAGTGTAACTCCATGCTACAGTGGGGTGACTCCACCATGAGGTTCCCAGGTAGGGGTAATGCCTCGGCTTTGCAAGCCAAGTCACAGCGGAGTGGCACCACAAATAGGCAGGTAGCCTAACGCTGTATGATAATCGTAATAAAGAGAGGTAGACAGCACTACAAAGAGGACGATGTCCTTATATTACAGTAGCATGACACCACGAAGAGGTACCAGGTAGGGTAAAGCCTCGGCTTTGTGAGCTATGTCATAGCGGCGTAACACCGTACAGAAGCGCAAGGCTTCATGCTGGGTAGTTTGGCACTACAAAGAGGCCTGTGACCTCATACTACAGTAGTATGACACTACAATGAGGTACCCAGGTGGGGTAAAGCCTCGGCTTTAAGCCATGTCATAGCGGCGTAGTACCGCAAAGAAGCGTAATGCTTCATGTCATGACTCTTTATAAAGAACTCACCTATAGTGTATGGACACAGATATTAGGCCGTCTCTTGAGGGTAAACTTGTAGACGCCAAAAATTATACACTGAAACCAGGCTGGCACAAGGCCTTCAATGTGCAGCCAGAAGCACAGTTGATGTCATTATGTGAGTAGGAAGAATTGCAGTTATGGTGCAGAATTCAAGGCTTAGTCCATTCTTGTATTAGGCTGTTATTTAACTTATGCGGAAAAATTCAAGTCGTAGCGACATCTCTCCTAATACATGATGGGCAGTCACTGTGGGGAACGCTCAACCAATATATTGAGATATGTGGGGAATTGTTAGTGTTTTTGCCTTTGGACTAGAAAAGATAGTCCTATATCGGCTACACCAAATGGTGAGTATCTCAATATAATATATTACTTGTGTTGAGGTGTGCACATGAGGTGTAGTGGGGCACAAGTTTGTGCCATATGGAAGTATTTTCCTAGAAGGAAAAATGATTAAATCCAACAAGGATGCAAGTTGATTTTTGTTGTGCGGACTCGGACTCGGACACGGACTCCAGGATGTCTCGTGCATGTACGGGAGTGTTCGGGGGGTAGGCGTGGACTGGCACACTTCTATGCTGATTGTGGGATGATCTAAAATATTAAACTCTATTTTTGAGTATTAGTATTTTAGTCCTACATCGGATAGGAGAAGAGGTGAAGTCTCAACTCCACTCTATAAATAGAGCCCCTTGGCCTCCTTTGAAAGAAGCACCAAGAAGAGAGTTAAGGGAGTCTGTAAAGTCCATGAAGCCCGTTCAAGTCTCAAATATTGACTTACGAGCGTTCCAGAAGTTCTTTGTGAACTTGCTGGTTCCTGGAAGCAGATCGTGTTGGGGCGAATCTTGCTTTGAGCAACGGTAATCTTAATCACCCCAGCAAGAACCTTTCCTTTTTCTTCTTTCTTCTCCTTCATCTGAGTTGTAACTCAGTTCTGTCCGTCAGCAACTGCGATTGCGAGGAAGAACGTGAGATTTACTTTCTGATTATTGTAGCTTTTGTTATCAGATTCATATTATAGTGTTTCTCTTGGATCTCGAGAATAATCAGAAGGTGAACGTTTGTTGAACCTCTGATCTCGACGTCGAGTCTGCCATCTTTGATCAAGCCCCGGGACTAACATACACCACCAAAACATCAAGAAAAAACAAGAAGAAGAAAGATCTCGAGTCCACGGTCTTGACAACTAGGTCGGCCGCGAAACTCACCAAACCCCCCACTACAGCAACCTTAATGCTTAACATCCTCTTAGAATGTTAGGGGCCTGGCGAACAAATCCACCTTGAGAAGATTAATCATTCTCAAAAAAATATACAGGATTGACATTTTATTGATCATTGAACACAAAATCCCTCACAAAAAAACTGAAATCTATCCAGCTTCAGCTAAGCTTCCCCTACGCTATCGCTGGATGTCAAGACATCTGGATCCTTTTTGCGACCGAGGTCAAGTTTGGTATCATCCACGACTCAAGGCAGGCACTCTCATATTGGGTAGATCATCCCATGCTCCAGGCCTGATCCCTATTGTTTGCAGTCCATGGCAGCTACAACATCACCGAACACAATCAGCATTAGGAGGTCCTGACGGACACTCACCTTAACCACATCAACCACCTGTGGCTCTGTGCCGGAGACTTCAACGCTATCACATGCAGAGAGGAGAAGTCGGGAGGTCGTCTGCACCCTCCGACGGCTATGAATGATTTTATCAGCTTCATATTCAACGCTCACCTGTCCCCGGTTCAGTTCTCTGGGAACGCTTTCACCTGGTGTAACATGCAGGAAGATGTCAGGCGGCAATACTTTCGTCTGGATTGTGCCCTCGTCAATGCTATGTGGTCTGATATGGGGCTGATCTCTAGCCTCTCGTACCTTAACTCTACTGAATCGGATCATTCCTCCCTCCTCATCGAAATCAGAAGTAACTTGAACCAGATCAAGAAAAGTTTCCACTTCCTTGACCTCTGGAGCCATCGTTAGTAATTCAGGAACATCGTAGCTGCCGCTTGGAGTGCGCTTGTCGAGCCTGACCCCTTAATCCGTATGGCAGCTAAGCTGAAAGCTATGAGGAAAGCACTGACTGTTTGGTACAAAAAGGCTTTCGGAGATATCTTCCAAGCCGTCCGGATAGCCGAGGATGACGTTGCTCGTGCAGAGATCCTTTTTGCTAATGAAAGATCCCATGTGGCCCGTGCCTCTCTAAACCTTATGCAAGCACTGCTGAAGTTCCGTCTGAAAGTAGAAGTAGAATTTTGGAAACAGACAGCGAGGCTGACTTGGGACATCGAAGGTGACAGAAACTCTAGATACTTACACTCATGTGTCAAGGGCGAAGACAACAGCTCAACCTAACCAGATCGCTGACGAAAATGGAAACATCTTTAAAGATCAACGGGTATCCAAGAGGCCACCGCTAATTTCTACTCCCAGTTATTTACTAAAGAAGCTATCGCCAAGGATGACGAATTCCTAGCGATGATTACTCGTTTGATTAAAGACACAAATAATCTTCGACTGCAGCTTCTCCCTTCAGAGACTGAAGTCAAAAATGCCGTTTGGGCTCTAAATGCACATAGTACGGAAGGACCGGACGGATTCACTGGTGTATTCTTCAAATCTTGCTGGGACATTATCAAGGCGGACATCCCCAAGTAGTCACCGCATTCTTCCAAGGAGCGAGGTACCCAAGATCGATTTTCAGTACGAACCTCATTCTCATCCCAAAGAAGGACAACCCGGAGAACTTCAAAGATTTTTGCCCTCTGAGCTTGTGCACCTTCACCAACAAAATTATCTAAATAATCATTATCAATCACATGTTCGGGCTCCTCCCCAAAATTATCTCGGAGGAGCAAAGTGACTTTGTTTGTAGCAGGAACATCTTAAACAACATCATGCTAGCTCAGGAAATGACCAGATGCATGAAATTCCCGGCCAGGGGCAGGAACATAGCCATTAAGTTGGACATAGAGAAAGCATACGAAGACTTGACTAACATCTCATGATATGGGTGTTTAGGGCCTTCGGGTTCCCGGAGACCTGGATCGACATCGTGCACAGATCTATCAGTAATTCTTGGTTCTCCACTGTTGTCAATGGTCAAGCAGAGGATTTCTTCAAATCTAGCAGAGGAGTCAGGCAGGGGGACCCATTATCTTCCACCATCTTCATTATTGCTACAGAAGCGCTCGGTGGAAATCTTAACAAAATGGTTGGCACTCCCCGTTTCCAGCATTTTCATACAACTAGCGGATGTCCGATCATTACCCACCTGGCTTATACGGATGACATTCTTATTTTCTACTCCGACGACATTGGGTCCGTGGAAGTGGTCCACTCTACGCTGGAGAGATACATCAGATGTTCTGGCCAGCGAGTCAACCCTATCAAGAGTGTCATTTGTACACATCACTCGGCTAACAGGGACCACTCTACCATTCTTACCAACATCACCTCCTTCTCGGTTGCGTATCCACCGTTCACTTACTTAGGGTGCCCGCTAGTGTACGGTAGATCAAACGCGGGTATCTTTGAAGGACTGGTGGACAAAATTAGAAAAAGAGTCGAGGGCTGGCATAATGTGATCTTATCGTCGGGCGGGAAGATGATCCTGATTCAGCACGTCTTAATGTCCATCCCCATCTACACACTGGCTGCTTGTTGTCCCCCTGAGAAGGTGCTCACTTCTGTTGAGCACCTTTTCGGTAACTTCTTCTGGGGATATAGTGACGACAAGGACAACAACATTGGGCCAGCTGGGACACCATGGCCAGACCTACTGAGGAGGGCGGTCTTGGATTTTGCAGAATGTCGCACGTTGCCGACACTTTCTCCATGAAGTTGTGATAGAAGCTTCGCGACAGCTGTACTATCTGGGCGTGATTCATGAAGGCGAGATACTTTCGGTACTCTCACCCATTAGAGGCAGACTTCAACAACAGATATGTAGCATCTTGGTGTCGAATCCTCCATGGGCGACAACTCACTGAGCCTTTGATCCGTCTCAAACTGGGCACAGACATCTCTTCCCACTTCCACGAACGTTGGATCGACGACGCTCCCCTTCCACAAATACCGGCAGCGCCTCCCAACAGCGAAATTCGTGATCTGTCGAATAGTGAGGGAGACTGGAATTGGAAGAGGGCCCGAGAGTGGATTGAAGATGAGGCTACAGCAGCGCTGGAAGTTTCTAGCTTAAAGATCACGACGAATCCCGACGCTCTGAGGTGGTCACCCTTGGCTGATGGAGTATTCTCGCTAGCTTTGGCGAGAAGAGTCGTTCGTGACATCGGCGTTCCATCCCCCATTACTGGACCTTTCTGGCAGTCTTGTATTCCTAAAAAATGGTCTTTTCTGATTTGGAGAGCGAGTCGCAAGAAGCTCCCAACTGATGACGTGCTCACGACCATTAGTTTCAACTTAGCTTCAGCATGCCGTTGCTGCTCGATGCACCATTAGTTTCAACATTAGCTTCACCATGCCATTACCGCCCTATCTCGTAGGTGTAGTCTAGACCAGGCCGCTGGGGGCAAATTATAGTCTATTCTCAATATAATAAACATCTATTTCCATTGGTATCTTCAATAAAAATTATATAGTCTAATATAAATCATAGACTTTATTTGCCCATATAAATTATATACATTTCAATTCCTTTGACCAACAAATTATTCAGCAATGTTAAATTCTTCCATTACGTTCAACATTGTCAATTCTTTATGTCGATTTTGGTTTAATATAGAACAATGGATGAAAGTTCAACCTCTAAAGAAGTCGAAAGAGAATCATTGTCAAATTTATTGGCTTCTGAGGAAGGAGAACACAAACATTTATCAAATCTATCGGAGGTAATTCCTTCTTCCTTTTTGTAATAACAAAGAAGTTAGATTTATCATATGAAAAATAACTTGACTCTATTATTCATGTAATTTTGATTTCTTTAGGTTCAACCTTATAATGAGGTGGAAATTGAACAATATCACATATCAAGTAAGTAGTTTTTTGTTTTAATTTGTTTCATTCTCTTCATAGTTTTTCATTATCTAATCTAATCTCTCTTTTAATTTAAGATGTTATGCTAATGTCATTTGAATTTCGGGAGCCTCGTTATGGAGAATTTTGAGAATGCTTGATGGGGAGCTTATAGTCCTTGTTTTTTAATTTTTAAGCAAAATAAGAGATGTTGAATAATTTTATGTGGCTTTAATTCTTGATGTTGAATACTTTTATGTGACTTTAAAAATCCTTGATGTTGAATTGTTATGCATGTTTTCTTGATTTAGTGATTATCATGCCAATCAACTAGTACATATTTATCTTGGTTTAACTGTCAATATATGAGGCTTGATACCTACTTAATTATCTTGGTTTTAGTGTCAATATATCTTGCCAATCAACTTGTTATGGTTTGGCTTCATTAATTAGAGTGTCATCTGGGGATTGCTCGAGTTTTGCCTTCTCGTAGCTCATGTGTAGATTGTAGCAGCATTGATTTCTTTGGGTATTCACGTGCAGATTGTAGCCGCATTGATTTCTTTGAGTATTCACGTACAGATTGTAGACAGATTCATCACAGAAAGAAAAAGAAAAAAAAAAGAAACCAAGAACATATTGGGCATTCATCAATAGTATATGTAGACATGGAAGGATTTGGGATAGAAATATCAAATCCTGCAGAAAGTAGTAATAAGAAGTAATGTATCAATTCAACCAAACTGGCTTTTCTGAGCCCTCTTGCATCTATATGTTAACGTTGAAATGCACTCACTCTGTATAGCCGCATTGACCACGTACATATTCTTGAACTAGCAAGAAGCTACGGAACTCTACTTTCCTACCACATACAAAATTCCACATGTTATATGAAGAAACACCAAATTGTTCAAAGCTCATAAATGAATTTCTTCACTCAACATTGCTCAGTACAGAAACAATTAGAACAAGATTTCACATAAGTGCTTCTATTTTTCATCTTACATCCAGCACGAAACTGTTTATGTATTATATTTACTAACCTCTTCTTCCTCCCCATGTAATACACTCTATTTACAACAAAGTCAACCAAATCCTAAAAGTTTCACAAAGGGATCTCAAAATAGAAAGCCTAACTTCTAACTTATTACTAAATGCATCACTGTGCAACATTTACAAATCAAAATGCTGAATGAAGCAAAACTTTTCTAAAGTGAAGGCACTAACAGTCTCATGCCATCTTTGTTTGGATTTGTTGGGTTTTGGACTTTTTATATTGGAACTTTAGTCCCACATCGGCTAGACCAAAAGAGTTGTATCTCTATATATTAGCTATGCTCTTTTAGAGATGCACATGTGGTGTGGAGGTGCACATGGGTGTGCCATGTGGGATTATTTTTCTAAAGGAAAAAAAGGCTAAATCAATAATTGAAAGCATTCATGCTTTTTGCTCTTGGGAAATTTATTTCCATTGGAGCTAAGCTCCGTAGGGGCTTAGCGACTCGGACACGGACTCGGGCTAATGGGCTCATGAGGCGTAATATGGCATTTTGTTGGTGCACTTTGCACTTAGCACGCGGACCAGGTTACGCGCCCAGTTGTGCGGGTGGCGCAGGGTGTGTAGGGCGCGCAAGTGGCTCAATGCGCGTTCTGCGCGCGGTGTGCAAGGCGCGCGGGGTGCGCGAGTGACGCAACTTGCTATAGATCGTGCCTGTGCATGATCTGTGCGGTTACTGCACGTTCGGAGTAGTTTTTACCACGTCCCGAACATTGTGCAAACCGGGCAGTTGCCACTCAGTCCTATATAAGATCTCTTCTCTCCACAGGACACAAATAGAAGAGTACACAGAAAGTTAAAATAGTTTACAAGTATTTTTTAACACAAGTAAACAGAGGATATGAGAGAGAAGAGAAGCTTTGCACCAGCGTAGCTTTTGCACGGGAGTCCGTGTGCGATCCGAGGAGTCAGAAGAGCAGGAGTGTTCCAAAGTTCACTGACGAACTTGCTGTTTCCTGGAAGCTATTCGTGTGGAGCGAATATAGCTTTGAGCAACGGTGATCATTCACCACAGCAGGAGATCTTCCATCTATCGCCTGTCATCTTCGCTACTGCAAGCAATTCGGATTAGTACCTTCTTTATAGAAGTACGTCATTCGGTTGTTGTAACGAAATTCTTTTTAAGATCTTCGTTTACCAGAATTCTCCAAGGATCTCTGTTACGCACCTTCTTTGAAGTGTTGAGTTGAAACATTGTCTTTACAATTGTTTTATTTTTTTAGTTTTTCATCAAAAAATTGTGCCCCGGCAATAACAATCTCAAAGCTATATTACTACGATGGAAAACTTTAATGCTTCACTCCTCAATACTGACTTTTGTAAGTTAGAAAAGTTTGATGGAGAGCATTATCAAGTCTGGAAGAGGAAGGTTTATCTCACTCTTCAACTCAGAGACGTTGATCACGTGCTTCTTGAAGAGGAACCTACTGTTCCAGATACTGGGTCTGCTGCCGCAATCACTGCAGCTACTAAACTTCAGGCCAAGTGGAGAAGGGAGAATAGCATTTGCAGGCTGCTTATCCTAAATGCTATGGAGGATTCCCTAGCAGAATCCTACAGTAAGAAGACTATTGCCAGAGACATATGGGAGTCTTTGGAGAAACTGTACGAAGAAGACAAAAACAGGAGAAAGATATTTATGGCTGAAAAATATCACAAATGGCTCTTTGAGGACGAGAAGTCCATGCTGCCGCAGGTGAAGGAATTCTTGAAGCTGCGACAGAAGCTGGAAGACGAGACGATGCCCCTCCCCGACAAGTTTGTTGTTGGAGAGATTGTCTCAAAGCTCCCCGTTGGGTGGAGCAAGTTCTATGCAAACATGCATAGGAAGAAGCTTGAGATCAACCTTGAAGATCTCTTGCGGAAAATTTATGTTGAGGACCAGATGTGGGCTCAACTGAAAATGGACGCACTGTCCAAGCAATTGGCTAACGCTAATATGGTTCATACCACGGAACCAAGGGAAAAACATGCAGCTTCCCACAGCAAGAAGAAGGGCCCTGACAATCTAAAAGTCAAGGGAACTTCTTTCAAGCAAAAGAAGCCAAAGCCTCATTTGGCTTGCTTCAAGTGTGGCAAGAAGGGCCACTTCAAGAGTGAATACAAAGCAAAGACCAAGCAATCAGAGCAAGGATGTCACGCCCCAGAACCAGAATACTGAAGAACGGGAACGTGCACAGCCAGCTACGTATAACGGAACGGCAACCATTCCGCTATACGGTCACGACTGTCTAGCTATGTGAGGGTACGCTACAAACCATCAGTCTCTTAGGATCAAATCAAGCTATTGTCTCAATCTTAACAAGTAATGATAATAACAAGATATCAGACCACCAAATATACAATTGTAAGGCGTCCCAAACATTACATATCCAGATGATCATGAAGCTAGTCGTACAAAATGTAAGGACTAGCAAGAGTTAAGTCATACATGATCAACCTCGAGTTGCCAATCATGATTACAGCCCGTAGGCAGACAGAAAGTAAAGTGCATCGAGCTAACAAGTGCTCGTCGGCTAAATGCCTCAAAAGAATATCAGTTAACAATACAGTGGGAGAAACAAAAAGAGAAAACCCACTCGTTGTCCGGGTTCCGTCTAGTGTTCACCATCGGGCTGGAAAGCAGGTAGATCCTTTGCTGCTGCTCCGGTATCTGGCCATACAAAACCAGCTGGGTCAGACCCCAGAAAGAGCAAGTGCCACAAAGGAGGCCACGAAATAAGAACAAAAGCCAGCAATCAGCACAATAATATAATTACATAACAAGAGACAGTAATTTAAGAAAAGGCATGATAGTTAGATATAAAAGACAAATCTTGTACAGAATCGATAAAAGACAGAACATATGGAAAGGCATGACAGGATGATATACGATGAAATGACCATGGGACTATTCAGATAGCCAGGTTACAACCCGTAAACCAAACAAGGACCGGGGTGGTAACCCTTCGTCTGAACGGAACTTGGTTTCTCCCACCATTTATCGGCAAGATAAAATACAAGAAATCCAGACCTGTAATTAATCATGATTAAAGTAAAGCACGAGTAGTCATGTCATGTCATAACCTTGTACAGGATTAGGACAGGACAAGAGGGACTAGACTCCATCCAATCAATCACGACCAAGCAAGTACTACGGCTTACTACTTTAACTAACTAGGGTTATCACAGACCTGATTACTAACAAGATGCAATGAGAATTCTAAGTCCGGTTACCTGTTTGTTACTACCTGAATGCTCCCAGCAAGAAAAGGAAAAGATAGCATGATATAGTAGACACACTGTAGTAAGATACATGTGTCCTAAGGTACCACGCTCGACGGCGGGCTGGAAGTGCGCTCATCTCGACGGATAGCAACAAATCCCATGTATATATATATAAGGCCGGGACCAAAGGGGCAACAGGTAACTGGGAAATTCTCCATGAACTAATTGATCAATCTAGTCATTAACCTAGCCAGATTCAGTATGAATCCCTGACCGTGGGAACCAGGGAGTCACGTCCTAGACATGATGCAAGACAATACGAGTGGATTACACAAGCAAGCAGGAACACCCACGGTGTCAAGATAAGTCAAGCTAAGTTATCAAGTCATGTCAAGTCAGGAGTGCGCCGCCACGGGCCACTATCAAGTTATCAAGATAATTCATGCCAGGGTACTTGTCAGGAGTGCGCCACGACGGGCCACTATCAAGTCAGGTTGGTCATGTCAGGAGTGCACCATTACGGGTCACTGTCATGTTATACTAGTTCCTTGTCATACCATGCTGTGTACAATAGTTATTCCAAACATATTAAGCAAAATCAAGTTCATGTCAAAAGGCGTAAGGATATAAAATGGGCGTAAAATACCTAATAAAATACTAATATAAAATAGGACTATAGAAGAGCCAAGATCAAGAAATAACAAATTCATCATAGACAGGTAGGTTGTGCAAGGGGGTCAGGGGTAGGTCTGCGCAGGGTGTGTACTGCGCATGGAAGAGCTGCGCAAGAGTTGTCTTGCGCAAGGGTTACCTTGCGCAAGGGTAGACTGCGCAGGGGTTACCTTGCGCAAGGGTGGTTTGCGCAAGGGTGGGTTGCGCCGAAGTGAATTGCGCAGGAGCGGTTTGCGCAGAAGTGAATTGCGCAGGGGTTACTTTGCGCATGGCTGGATTGCGCATGGCTAGCTTGCGCCAGCGCAGCGCAAAGTGCTGGCCAAGTGACTGCGCAAACGGCCATGTGCTAAAGAGCACAGGCCAGGGGTGCGCAATCGGCCATGCGCTAAAAAGCGCAGGGCAGGGGGCTGTTCTTCCTGGCCGAGAGCAAGTCCAAAAACACCAAGAACTTCAATTCTTCATATTTTTGTCAAATCAAAACCAAATCTAGATTTTCAAAGTTCTAACTTGAGTAAAATTGAATTCTCTTCCACATGGAAGCATCAAAACAAGCAAAAATCAAAGTTTAATAGATCAAAACCAAGGATTTCCGAAAATGGTTAAAACCTAGATCTAGAAGAATGAAAGCTCCAAATCACAAAATTCCAAGTTCTAATGTTGATCTATATGTCCTAATCTATCAAATGGACAAATAAAATTGGGTGCTTATTTGTTGGCAAGGTGCACTTGCCTAATGGGTTGGAGAGTTGTGTGGAGGAAGAAGAAGAAGAATTAATAGAGGAAAATAATGAGGAGAGAGAGTGTTAGGTGGGGATTTTTAATGGGGGAGGATAAGTTGTGTTGAGGGTGGAGGTTAGCTAAGATGGTCCAATGCATAACAAACCAAACCAATTCCTTCTCCTATCCAAATAAAACCAAGCTCCATTAATCAGAATTAATCCAGGAATGATAAATGACAATTAAACTACAATGCTAAGTATGAAATATACCACAACTTAACTGGTCAAGAAAATGAAAAATACTGGTCAGAAATACGATCACGTATAAAATACGTATCACGAATTTCGGGGCACTACATCCTACCCACCTTAAAATAATTCCGTCCTCGGAATTTAATCAAGAGGCTAGAGATGTCGGGACAGCTATACTATCGCAAGTAATCTATGCTACCAATCAACCATACAATCATACATGCAAGCAAGGAATCGAAGTACAAGGCATAAGGAAGACATTACACCTCACGAGCCAAACCGATTGGGATAACGTGATCGGATATCATCCTCACACTCCCACGTTTGACTCTCCAAGGAGCGACGAACTCAAGCAATATGGACTTAACTGATAGTCTTGCGCTTGAGGTCTCTCTCTTTGGTCAAACAGGGACACGGGCCTCTCCTCATACGAAAAAGGTTGGTACCAATAACCGTTTTTGAATGATCTAGGACATGGCTCGGGTCCGGGATATACCGTTGTAGTTAGGACACATGGAACATGACATGTGCCCTCATAACGACGGTAGAAAAGCAAGATGAGAGGACACATATACCTCTCGGCCGATTCTGGATCTGGGCCTGGGCCAGGGCGAACTGCTGAGGCCTCTGCTGCTGGAAGGCCTGGGCCTGAGTCGGCAATGGACCCGGGAACGGGAGCTGCTGTAGTTGGTGAACTGGAGCTGGTTCTGGTGCTGGTGCTGGTCCCATAACCGAGGGACTAGTTACTGTCGACGATGATCTGTTTCTGAACGGGCAAGATCCTATCATGTGGTCCGGTGCTCCACAAGCCAAGCACAACCCCTGTGCTCTACGACATTCAGAAACAACATGCCCTGGCTTCCTGCAATGAGTGCAGCCCATTGCGGAAGACTGCTTCTGCTTCCGTTGCTGGGGATAGATCGGGGCAGAATGCTGTAAAGAGGTGACCGAATCTGTCCTCGTAGCTCCAATGGTCAAGGCCCTAGCTGCTGGGGCCGGTGCTGACGATTGGTTCATCTGGTCGTGAGACCGCTTCCGATCTCCGGTCCGGTCCATTATCCTTCGGGAAGTGTACTCATGCCTCCTCGCTGCTCGCAAGACGGCATCAAAAGTTGTGTACTCGAACTGCTCGACTGCCAATATGATTTCCAAATGGAGCCCCTGCTGGAATCGCTGTGCTCTGTCTAGCTCGGTTGCCACCAAGGTGGGAGCAAACCGACTCAACCTTGAAAACTCGGCCGCATATCCGTCGACCGTCCTGCTCATCTGCCTGAGATTACTAAACCTGGTCTGCAGGTCATATCTAGCCACTGCGTCGAAGTACTTGGTCTGGAACATATCACTGAATACCGCCCACATGACAGGCGTACCCAAACTCGCTGCTTGCATAGCCCACCAACTGCGGGCTAGATCCAGTAACTGCAGGCGCACCACCGCCACCTTCTCAGCTTCAGGGGTCCTGGCTGCCTCTAAGATCACTTCAATGTCCTGTAGCCAGGCATCTGCAGTAATAGCATCCTCGCTGCCATCGAAGAAGGGAGGGTTCAGGCACTTGAAATTGTTGACCGCACTGTTCCCTCGAGGACCACTTCTGTTCAGAGCTTCTTGTACTGCTTGCTGTAAGGCATCACCTCGACGATCCTGAGATGCAATCAACTCACGGATGAGCCCTATCAAGGCCCCATCCTCTGATCCTGCTGGCTGAACTGGCTGGACTGGGGGCACTGGTTCTCCAGGAGGTATGGCTCGGGAGGCGGCTGCTGAGGACTGATCTTGATCTTCTTGCTGTTGCTGGGCTGCTGGCTGAGCTCCTTCTGGCTGATCAACAGGAATGATGCCACTGAAGCAAATGACATCAGGGATATTAAGGAAGGACCAGGATGGAACAATGATGCAAGCATGTTATCAAGTCAGGAATCCAAGGAGATAAGAATTACGAGTGGAGATCAAAGGCGAGTACAGATTGAGACATCTATCCGGTAAACCCTCACATTTCTTGATTGACAAGACCTGCATGGGCCACCACTTAAACCATGTCACGCCCCAGAACCAGAATACTGAAGAACGGGAACGTGCACAGCCAGCTACGTATAACGGAACGGCAACCATCCCGCTATACGGTCACGGCTGTCTAGCTATGTGAGGGTACGCTACAAACCATCAGTCTCTTAGGATCAAATCAAGCTATTGTCTCAATCTTAACAAGTAATGATAATAACAAGATATCAGACCACCAAATATACAATTATAAGGCGTCCCAAACATTACATATCCAGATGATCATGAAGCTAGTCGTACAAAATGTAAGGACTAGCAAGAGTTAAGTCATACATGATCAACCTCGAGTTGCCAATCATGATTACAGCCCGTAGGCAGACAGAAAGTAAAGTGCATCGAGCTAACAAGTGCTCGTCGGCTAAACGCCTCAAAAGAATATCAGTTAACAATACAGTGGGAGAAACAAAAAGAGAAAACCCACTCGTTGTCCGGGTTCCGTCTAGTGTTCACCATCGGGCTGGAAAGCAGGTAGATCCTTTGCTGCTGCTCCGGTATCTGGCCATACAAAACCAGCTGGGTCAGACCCCAGAAAGAGCAAGTGCCACAAAGGAGGCCACGAAATAAGAACAAAAGCCAGCAATCAGCACAATAATATAATTACATAACAAGAGACAGTAATTTAAGAAAAGGCATGATAGTTAGATATAAAAGACAAATCTTGTACAGAATCGATAAAAGACAGAACATATGGAAAGGCATGACAGGATGATATACGATGAAATGACCATGGGACTATTCAGATAGCCAGGTTACAACCCGTAAACCAAACAAGGACCGGAGTGGTAACCCTTCGTCTGAACGGAACTTGGTTTCTCCCACCATTTATCGGCAAGATAAAATACAAGAAATCCAGACCTGTAATTAATCATGATTAAAGTAAAGCACGAGTAGTCATGTCATGTCATAACCTTGTACAGGATTAGGACAGGACAAGAGGGACTAGACTCCATCCAATCAATCACGACCAAGCAAGTACTACGGCTTACTACTTTAACTAACTAGGGTTATCACAGACCTGATTACTAACAAGATGCAATGAGAATTCTAAGTCCGGTTACCTGTTTGTTACTACCTGAATGCTCCCAGCAAGAAAAGGAAAAGATAGCATGATATAGTAGACACACTGTAGTAAGATACATGTGTCCTAAGGTACCACGCTCGACGGCGGGCTGGAAGTGCGCTCATCTCGACGGATAGCAACAAATCCCATGTATATATATATAAGGCCGGGACCAAAGGGGCAACAGGTAACTGGGAAATTCTTCATGAACTAATTGATCAATCTAGTCATTAACCTAGCCAGATTCAGTATGAATCCCTGACCGTGGGAACCAGGGAGTCACGTCCTAGACATGATGCAAGACAATACGAGTGGATTGCACAAGCAAGCAGGAACACCCACGGTGTCAAGATAAGTCAAGCTAAGTTATCAAGTCATGTCAAGTCAGGAGTGCGCCGCCACGGGCCACTATCAAGTTATCAAGATAATTCATGCCAGGGTACTTGTCAGGAGTGCGCCACGACGGGCCACTATCAAGTCAGGTTGGTCATGTCAGGAGTGCACCATTACGGGTCACTGTCATGTTATACTAGTTCCTTGTCATACCATGCTGTGTACAATAGTTATTCCAAACATATTAAGCAAAATCAAGTTCATGTCAAAAGGCGTAAGGATATAAAATGGGCGTAAAATACCTAATAAAATACTAATATAAAATAGGACTATAGAAGAGCCAAGATCAAGAAATAACAAATTCATCATAGACAGGTAGGTTGTGCAAGGGGGTCAGGGGTAGGTCTGCGCAGGGTGTGTACTGCGCATGGAAGAGCTGCGCAAGAGTTGTCTTGCGCAAGGGTTACCTTGCGCAAGGGTAGACTGCGCAGGGGTTACCTTGCGCAAGGGTGGTTTGCGCAAGGGTGGGTTGCGCCGAAGTGAATTGCGCAGGAGCGGTTTGCGCAGAAGTGAATTGCGCAGGGGTTACTTTGCGCATGGCTGGATTGCGCATGGCTAGCTTGCGCCAGCGCAGCGCAAAGTGCTGGCCAAGTGACTGCGCAAACGGCCATGCGCTAAAGAGCACAGGCCAGGGGTGCGCAATCGGCCATGCGCTAAAAAGCGCAGGGCAGGGGGCTGTTCTTCCTGGCCGAGAGCAAGTCCAAAAACACCAAGAACTTCAATTCTTCATATTTTTGTCAAATCAAAACCAAATCTAGATTTTCAAAGTTCTAACTTGAGTAAAATTGAATTCTCTTCCACATGGAAGCATCAAAACAAGCAAAAATCAAAGTTTAATAGATCAAAACCAAGGATTTCCGAAAATGGTTAAAACCTAGATCTAGAAGAATGAAAGCTCCAAATCACAAAATTCCAAGTTCTAATGTTGATCTATATGTCCTAATCTATCAAATGGACAAATAAAATTGGGTGCTTATTTGTTGGCAAGGTGCACTTGCCTAATGGGTTGGAGAGTTGTGTGGAGGAAGAAGAAGAAGAATTAATGGAGGAAAATAATGAGGAGAGAGAGTGTTAGGTGGGGATTTTTAATAGGGGAGGATAAGTTGTGTTGAGGGTGGAGGTTAGCTAAGATGGTCCAATGCATAACAAATCAAACCAATTCCTTCTCCTATCCAAATAAAACCAAGCTCCATTAATCAGAATTAATCCAGGAATGATAAATGACAATTAAACTACAATGCTAAGTATGAAATATACCACAACTTAACTGGTCAAGAAAATGAAAAATACTGGTCAGAAATACGATCACGTATAAAATACGTATCACGAATTTCGGGGCACTACAAAGGAGAGCCTAGCAAGGTATCTATGATCACTGACGTTGTTGCTATGATTGTGCAGGTTGATGCGGTAGAGACTGACTCTGACTGGTGGGTAGACACTGGAGCCATCTGCCATGTCTGCTCCAGCAAGGAGTGGTTCACCACCTATACACCTACTTCTGAAGTGGTTATGGTGGCGAACCAGGCACAAGCTGAAGTGCTCGGGATTAGGACGGTGGTATTGAAGCTGACTTCTGACAAGTCTCTGACGCTTCAAGGCGTAAAGCACGTACCTGCTATCGCCAAGAACCTGATCTCAGGAGTCCTACTCTGCAACGCAGGCCTCAGAATGGACATCAATGATGGCCAGATGATGTCTATTAAGGGAACATATTCAGAAAAAGCTTTTTATACCGAAGGAATGTTCAAAATTCAGCTTGTAAATCAGTCCAATGTAATTAATACAATCACTCCTTCAGCTTACTTGAGTTGTGGCATAATAGGCTAGGATATGTTCATTGTAAACGAATAAACAAAATGTCTAGTATAGGACTTATCTCCATGTGTGGGGATAAGGTAGAGAAATGTGAAGTTTGTGCTCAAACGAAGATCACAAGGAAACCATTTTCCCGGGTTTATTGAAGTACAGATCTTCTGGAGTTGGTGCACTCCGATATCTGTGACTTCAAACAGTTCTCTACAAAGGCCAGAATAAAGTATTTCATAACCTTCATCGATGACTTCTCTAAGTATGTGTTCGTCTACTTACTGAAGGCTAAAGACGAAGCATTCGAGAAGTTCAAGGAGTTCAGAGCCGAAGCTGAGCGACAGACTGGACAACAACTCAAAAGAATGAGAAGTGATCGTGGTGGAGAGTACAGGTCTCATGAATTCGCATCGTTCTACAAATAACATAGAATTGTCAATAAGACTACGGCTCCGTACTCTTCTTGTTCAAATGGAGTAGCAGAGAGGAAGAACAGAACGTTAACAGAAATGATTAACTCAATGTTGTTGACTGCAGGTCTTCCTAAGTGCTACTGGGGAGAAGCTGCATTGACGGCCACTTTTATTCTAAATAGAGTGACTCATGCAACTTCAGACATTACTCCTCATGAACTCTGGTTCAAGGTCAGACCTAACTTGAATGTCATTCGAGTGTGGGGGTGTCTGGCATATGTCAAGCTTCCAGATCTGAAGATTCAGAAGCTTGGAACAAGGACTACAAAGACGATCTTCTTAGGGTATGCCGAGAAGAATGATGCTCGGAGATTTCTTGATATTGAGTCAAATCATATCATTGAATCTCGCGACATAGAATATTTTGAAGACAAATTTGTAAGGCACTAGAATATTGTTCTTGCAGATATACCGGAGAAAAATAAGGGTGCACAAGAAACTGAAGTTTTTAATGAAAAAATAGTCCAAGAAGATGTTGTTGTTGAAACAACAGTTGAACCAAAACTCGCTGAGCCGTCAGCGAAGCGTATGAGGAGGCCAAAGGACTTCGAAAATGACTTTGTCACCTATCATGTGAAAGCAGATCAGCTTACCTATGATGAGACGATGAAGACCAGAGATACGGTTTTCTGGAAGGAAGCGATTGACAATGAAATCGATTCCATCACCTCAAATAACACTTGGGTGTTAGTTGATCTTCCTGAAGGAGAAAAACCCATCGGATGCAAATGGATCTTCAAGAAGAAGATGAAAGCAGACGGTACCATTGACATGTTCAAGGCTAGGTTGGTAGCCAAGGGATTTTCTCAGAAGCAGGGGATTGACTATTTTGACACGTATGCTCCAGTAGCTGGGATGACCACCATCAGAATATTGATTGCTCTTGGAGCAATACATAAGATGGTGATACATCAGATGGATGTGAAAATGGCTTTCCTAAATGGCGAGCTGACCGAAGAGATTTACATACAACAGCCAGAGGAATTTGTCGTCAAGGATCTTGAAGACAAAGTCTGTAAGTTGATGAAATCCTTGTACAATCTTAAACAGGCTCCCAAGATGTGGCATGAGAAATTTAACAAAGTTATGAGGTCAAATGGCTATATGGTCAGCGAGACGGACAAGTGTGTTTATACGAAGTTCGCTGATGGAAGAGGTGTGATCATTTGTCTGTACGTGGACGACATGCTTATCCTTGGTATGGATATGAGCTGTGTCACGGAGACAAAGAGTTTTATCTCGAGCAAGTTCAGTATGAAGGACTTGGGGGAAGCTGATGTGATCTTAGGGATCAAGATCATCCGGACAGATACTGGACTAGCGCTATCACAGTCTCATTATATTGAGAAGATGATCACTCGCTATGGGTATCGGGATCTTCCAGGGATCGATACGTCGTACAGGTGTGATCTGAAGTTGAAGCCTATTTCAGGGAAAAGTGTCAGGCAGCTGGAGTATGCAGCGTAATCGAGAGTTTGATGTATTCTACTACTGCCACAAGGCCTGACATAGCTTTCGTCGTGGGAATGCTGAGTCATTTCACGAGCAACCCTGGTGTTGAATACTGGAAGGCTGTGAAACGGGTTATGAGATATCTCAAGAAGACTCAGACATATGTACTGTGCTACAGCGGAGATCTGCAGGTAGTGGAAGGCTTCAGTGATGCCAGCTGGTGCTCAGATTTGGAGAGCGAGAGGTCCATCGGTGGATATATTCTCATAATGGGTGGAGCTACTATATCGTGGAAGTCGAAAAAGCAGACAATGCTCTCACGGTCATCCATAGAATCTGAGTTCTTTGCACTTGATACCGCAGCGGAGGAAGCAGAATGGCTTAGGGAGCTCATGTATGATCTTCTAGTATTTGGGGCACAAATACCGACGATACCGACATACTGTGACAACGCAGTTGTTTGCCATTGATTGTAAAAGAACAGAACAATTATCGGAGGACTGAACTTAGACTCACAATACAAACTCGCTCGTACAAAGAAAGCCTAGGAACGAAAACCTAGGTACAGCAGACTAAGTACGATTGTTTATTTTTTATTCTGGGGGGTGACGATAGAGGCTCGGGAAAGCGACGGCCGCTCTGCCTTACTCCTTGGACGATCAGTATGCAGCCTTGGCTCGGAGAAGATCTGCTTAGCGTTGACGAAGAAACGCTCTTCTTGCTCTCCTCGGATTGCTCTCCTGGCTTCTCTCTCTCTGTGATTATCAAGAAGGAAGGGGGAGCTCTCTCTGTGTAGATCTCTCTCTTCTTATTTCTTTTGGTGCCGACCTCTCTCTCTCTTCTTCTTTTTTTTCTTTTTTTTCACAAGGGAATGATGCTGGCTATTTATAAGAGTGGGGGGGTGATCATTAGGGTTTGCTAATGATTATCTATTTGGAATGTCGGTGCTCCTTCATTCTATCTGAACCCTTGATCCTGATTATAGTAAATCTCGGCCATTAATGCGGATAGCATCGTATCTCATGAGCAATTAATGCTAGCTGCTTTAAATCCTCGTGATTGATTATGCTAATATCTGATTGCTCGCCACGTGTCCCATTAGCTTGATGATAAATGATATGCCCTGATCTCAGTAATTATGACGATGATGTCAAATATATTTGTTGAGATTTGGTTAAACTCTTATTGATCCCATGCCACGTGTCTTAATTGTGAGTCCTGTCAGAGCCGCATAGGATTGACTATCCTCGAACCGCAGAGAGATACTCTTCCTGAGCTGCATGAGAAAATGCCTCATCGAGCCGCAGGGGACGAACCTTCCGTGAGCCGCATATGCATAGTCTTTGCGAGCCGCATGAGCTAGCATTGTATTGAGTCGCAGGGATTGAGCTCTCGGTGGGCCGCATATGGCTGATTTCTGCTAACCATATAGAGTGACTTCTTCGTGAGCCGCATGGAGCTGTTTTCCATTTAAGCCGTATGAGAGTTGCCACGTGGCAACCTAGGATTTCTGACGGTTCGGGTCAGAGATCTTCTTCCTTTCCCGAAAAGTCTGTCATTATGGCAGAGCCATTATGACACTTTATGTCAGAGCAGTCACAGTCGCCAAGTCGTGTCAGAGCATTAAATAAGGCCACCCCCAAACGACCAGCTGTAGGGAAGGATCACACATGGCATCCATCGAGCCGCATATGCCTTGCTGAACCGCATACGCTCCCGAGCCGCATGCGATTGAGAGTCTTCTTTGAACCACATAGGGCCGCTCCTGTGTGAGCCGCATAAGCTTCTTACTCCGAGCCGCACGGATTATTATTCTAATATTTTCCATGCTTCTACAGGACCCCCTTCAAAGTTTTCAATTTGTAAAAATTGGAATACTTTGAACAAGAAGCATGGCCCCGTTCATGCCGCATAGGATTTTTCCGTCTGCCTGAGCTTCCTAGCCGCATAAGTGCCTTAGCCGCACAAATTCATCTGGCCGCATAAGCTGGTTGCCACATGTCCTGAACACGTGTGCAAATCTTTATTAAGTGCCTTTGATTTGATTTAACGCCGCCTTTTGGGGAAGGATCCCAAGAGCCGGTTTTGCCTTGATAGCCGAAGGGTCGATCACGTCGTACGAAGCGTCGGTCATCAATCCTTCTTTCTCTGTCTATAAATAGGTGGGTGTTTGGTTTGGACTTTAGGTTTTTCTTGACTGAAAAACTCCTGTCTTGTTTTCTTCCCCCAACCGACAAACAGCAATGGCGCCTAGGGTTTCTAAGACTGTGAAGAAGGCCGCGGCGAGGAGAAAGAAATCGGCTTCGTCGTCGACCGTCGCCCCCCCCCCCCCCCCTCCCCCGTCCGTCTTGATGTTCACGTCACCATCGAAGGTAATAACCTATGTAGAAGATTGGGTATTTTGAAACCCTAACAGGGTCTGCTCTAATGCCTACTCCGTGCACGCAACCACGTGACCCACATACACGCCCCCTGATCAAGCCGCATGGGGTATACCCCATGTCTGAGCCGCATACGAATTACGTGGTTCGCCTACACACCCCATGCATGGGGTATGCCCCCTGTCGGAGCCGCTTGTGAATTATCTTTAAACGAGCTACATGACTATTTTCTGAATATCTTTTTATTTTGTCTTTCCGTCTTTGATTCTTTCAGTATCTCTGCTGAGCGCTGAGGTTGCAGTCACAGAGGAACCGCCACCCCCTGTCGTCGACCAGGGGTCTCCCTCCATTAAGGAAGAAACGAAGAAGGAAGACTCGTCGTCTGCACAGGATGGTCTCTCTCCGAGTGTCGAAACAACTGGGGGTGGTAGCTCGGGGAATTCTGATACTCCTATTCCAGATGAGGATCTCCTTCAACTGCATCCTTCCTATGTAAGGTGGTTGAGGGAGTGGTATGGGCGCTTCTGCAACTAGGTTTTAGGAATTCCTTGCGGATGTCTGTCTTCTGCCCGCATGTTTCTGTAGTTTGTGCCTTTCCTTTCCGTCTGAATGAAGTAGTGAAAAGTTCTTTTTAGTTTTGTTTGTTAGTCATGTGAATGTGGCCGATCGTTTTAATGAATGGAATGTATTTGCTTCCCTCTTTTCTTGTAATGGTCGCCTTTAACAGGATATTCTATGTGAACTTTGTATCCTTAATGTACTTCGTTATGGATGTAGACGATAGTCTAGAATATGATCGGCATACGTATCCTGAAAGGGTGGGGTTATGTTAAGCCTGGGGATTTTATTTCCCCATGGAACCTTTGCTCCTTGGGGAGATGTGACGCTGTTGACTCCAAAAGCAGTATGTGGAACTAATCGATAGTTTGAGCGGTTGACTATCCTGCTGAAGGACCATCCCTCGACATTGTGTTCCTCTGAACCATAGTCGTTTCTTTGTCTTGTTTTGCTTGTTTGTCCTTTTATTTCTACTTTGTAACAGTGATACGATCTCGAAAATAGACATGTTTTATCTCATCTTTGCTTTCTCGTATCGGTGTTCATGGAATCGGACTTACTGGAGGATTATTTGTGGACCTGTTACCCTAGGCGTACCTTGGTTTTAGGTACGGATAACAAGTTTGATTAGGATGTCCGGGACAGCCACGGCAAAATGGTCATGGATGTTCTCGGTACTAGGGGAAGGAATACCGTAGAGCAGCTGGGCTCCCGGGGCATGGTAAGATGGTGGATTTATGCTAAGAAGCTTAGCAAGGGATATTTGTGGGCCTATTATCCTTGGCGTACCCTGGTTCAGGATACGGATAATGGGATGAAAGGAAACCAATCACATTTGCTCAGAGGTTATGATGACATGGCAAACATGAAGGTTTTATCGTGAAATCTTCCTGCTCAGCGGTAATGAGAACATGGCAGGAGAGACTTTACGAAAGCTATTTGTGGTCAACAGAGGACATTTGTTGTCAACAGAGGACATTTGTGGTCAACAGAGGACATTTATGGTCAACAGAGGACATTTGTGGTCAACAGGGGACATTTGTGGACCTATTATCCTTGTCGTACTCCGGTTGTGGGTACAGATAATAGGTTAAAAGGGGATCGACATACTTGCTCAGAGGTAATGTGGACATGGCAAATATGACGATTTCTTCGACGGAGCCTTCCCACTCAGAGGTAGTGAGGACATGGCAGGAGTGGGCTCAATGAAGATTGGGTACATAGAACGACTCAGAGGTAGGAGAACGTGGAAGTTCTATGCGAGGGGGGCAGTTTGTTTTTGGTGGAAGTGAAGACGACTCAGAGGTAATGAGGACATGGTCGTTTCGGAAATTGGTGGATCGACTACCCTTTTTGTGCACTGGGAGTGCGGGTAGTGAATCCTGAGGGAGGATCTCTGCCAGGAAGAAAGTTCAGAGGTATAATCATACTTGACTTACTATCTGAAAGAGTGACCGAAATGTAAGTTCAGAGGCACCAGCTGGTACATAACTTGGTAATTTGGACTATTGAGGGAGTGAGAGTACAGCGGCACCAGCGGGTGCATGACTCGATAATCTAAAATAGGGTGGATGAGAGTTCAGTGGTACTAAAGGGGTACATGACTCGATAATCTGGAGAATGATGGATGGGAGTTCAGTGGTACTAAAGGAGTACATGACTCGATAATCTGGAGAATGATGTTCAAACATAGTATTTCTTCAGGAACTTGCCGTTGACGGGCAACATGAGCAAATCTCCGTTCGGCTTAGCGAAGCGGTAGGCGCCGTTGGAGAACACGGTCTCGATGACAAATGGACCTTCCCATTTTGGCTGGAACTTACCGGTGGTCTTGTGAGTCATGACCATCGGTCTCCGGACTGCCAGAACAAGATCACCCACTTGGAATGTTCTGATTTTAACTTTTTTGTTGAAGGCTCCTGAGATGCGTGCTTGGTATAGCTCGATCCTTTGCTGAGCTAGGAGGCGCTTTTCATCTAAAGCCTCCAACTCTTGTAGTCGTCGTCGATAGTTATCATCCGTCGTCAATTGATAAGTGAGAGCGACGCGGAGTGAGGGGATCTGAGTCTCCAAAGGGAGGACTGCCTCGCTCCCGTACACCAGAGAGAATGGTGTATTCCCGGTGGCTGTTCGAACCGTGGTGCGATAAGCCCATAAGCACTCGCCGAGCTTCTCGTTCCAGTCGCATTTGTTGGAGGAGACGAACTTCTTGAGGAGTTTGATGATTGTTTTGTTGAATGCCTCTGCCAACCCATTTGCTGCCGGGTTGTATGGTGTCGAAGCGACATTCTGAATGCGGTGCTTATCGCAGAATCGGTAGAATGCATGGCTTATAAACTGTGGACCATTATCATGGATGATTCTTCGTGGTAGTCCGAAGTGGTAGATAACGTGATGCTTAAGGAAGCTGATCATGTTTGAAGTTTTAACTTCTGCGAGTGGACAGCCTTCGCCCATTTGGAGAAATAATCAGTGATCGCAAGTATGAAGCGGTGTCCTCGGGAGGAAGGTGGGGTGATTGGACCAATGATATCCATTCCCCATGCTTCGAATGGCCAGGATGCCACCGTTGGATGCAGAAACTCGGATGGTTGATGAATGAAATCCGCGTGGACTTGGCAGGCCTTGCATTTTCTGGCATAATCTATCGCATCTGCCACCATTGTGGGCCAGTAGTAGCCCATCCGGCGAAGGCGGTCCTGTAGCTTAGGGCCGGGTTGATGGGCCCCACAGATACCGTCGTGAGCTTCTCGTACAGCTTCTGTAGCTTCCGCGTTCGACAAACACCGGAGCAATAATCCGTCGTAGGAGCGGCGATACAACATTTTCGTCTCTGTATCGTAGAAGAATCTGAGAGAGCGCCGTCTGATAGATGTAGCTTCCTTTGGATTCTCTGGGAGGATGTCGTATACGACGAAGTCGATGAACGGCTGTCTCCAGTCCGGTGTGTCGTCGACCGTCTGGGCGGAATAACTTGCCATGGCTTGAACGTTGTTCTTGGGACAGACCAGTTCGTGGCCTATTATGTCAACCGAATGATGAGCTTGGTTCGGCACTGCTAAGGAAGCGGCAAGGCCTGCTAGGGCATCGGCTTCGATATTTTGGAGTCTGGGGACGTGTTCGATGAAGAATCGCTCGAATGATGAGATAATGTTGATCGCAATTTGATGGTAGGGGATCATGTCTTCATGGCTAACCTCGTACGAGCCCCTGATCTGACTGACGATTAGTTGGGAGTCGCCGTATGCTTCAAGGTATTCTACCCCCAGCTTTTTTGCAAGTTGGAGGCCAATTACCAAAGCGTTATATTCGGCCACATTATTGGAGCAGGGTTCCGTGAGGGAGTAGGCGCGGTTGATCACCAGCCCAGTAGGAGAAATTAATACCACTCCGACCCCGACGATGATGTTTCCCTTGGGTCCGGTCATTGAGGCGCCATCGAAGAACATTCGCCATATGTTATCGTGGATGGCTGTATTCGAATCGGCGACCTCGTCTGAGATCTCTTCATAGATTCTGGATGACTCCGATCCTGGGTGGGCTGCCAAAAAGTCTGCTAGGGCTTGACCCTTAACAGCCTTTTGCGGGACGAAAATCATATGATAGGGGGACAGCAATATTGCCCATGTGGCGAGGCGAGAGCTGAGGGCCCCTGGTTTAGTCATGAGGACTCTGAGGGGGTTGACTCGCGAGATCACATGTATGGTTTGTCCTGTGATATAGTGCCGCATCTTTTGAATAGCGAATACCAGGGCGAGACACTCCTTCTCTACGGCGGTGTATCGATGTTCTGGCCCGATCATCATTCGGCTGAGATAATATATGGCCTGCTCGTGGCCTGCATCGTTATTTTGTGCTAGCAGGGCACCAAGGGAGTGTTCCATCGCTCGTACGTAGAGCAGGAATAGTTTTCCGGGGACCGGGGCCACCAGGACTGGGGGATTCGACAAATATTCTTTGATGTCGTCGAAAGCACGCTGGCATTCCTCGTCCCATACGAATGAGACTCCCTTCTTCATGAGGTGTGTGAACGGTCGGCATCGCCCGGAGAGGTTGGAAATGAACCTCCTGATGTAAGCTAGCCTCCCTTGGAGGCCTCTGAGTTCGCGGAGATTTTTCGGGGGACCCATCTCCACGATTGCCTTCGTCTTCTCAGGGTCTACATGGATGCCCTGTGCCGTGATGATGAAGCCTAAGAATTTCCCGCTGGATACGCCCAAGAATGATTTCGTAGGGTTCATCTTCAGGTTGTGGGCTCTCATCAGGTCGAATACCGTTCTCAGGTCTTGCAGATGATCTTCCTTATGGCGACTCTTGACGGCGATGTCGTCGATATAGCATTCTACTGTTTTACGTAAATGTTCTCGAAAAATGATACTCATGGCCCGCTGATATATAGCGCCAGCATTCTTTAGACCGAATGGCATGACTGTGTAGCAGTATGTACCAATCGGCGTTCGGAATGATGTATGCTTTTCGTCGTCGGGAGACATCTTGATTTGATTGTACCCCGAGAATCCATCCATGAATGACATACGTTCAAAGCCGCATGTGTTGTCGATCATGATATCTGTGATGGGGAAGGGAAACTCGTCCTTCGGACATGCCTCATTCAGATTACGGAAGTCGATACAGATTCGGATCTTCCCATTTTTCTGAAGGACCGACACTATGTTGGCGACCCAGTCAGGATGTTGCTCTTCACGAATGAAGCCGCTGGTTATTAGCTTGTTGACTTCGGCTTCAATTGCGTCCATGACGCCTGGGCGGAAGCGTCATTGTTGCTGTTTGACTGGCTTTGCATCTGGCCGTATGTTGAGTTTGTGAAGAGCGATATCGGGGTCTAGCCCCGGCATGTCCTCGTAACTCCACGCGAACACGTCGATATATTCTCTGACAAGTTTCAGCAGCGATTCTCGTTATTCGTTTGTCAGGCTTTTACTGATAAAGATCAGTTTTGGAGAAGATTCGCTGCCGAGATTTACTTGTATGACCTCATCTTCAGTAGGAGGTTCTCTCAGTTCGAACCATTTTTCCTATTGCGCGTCTAATTGCTGGGCCCATGGTTCTAGCTCAAGGATTTCGGGGATGTCTTCGTCTTCCTCGTAAGCGTCAGCGAACGCCATGTTGACTAACATGATTTGTCTGAACACATCTCCGATGCTGGTATCTGAGTCGAAAGTCGGTGATCTGGTTGAATGTGACTGCCAGTCGCATTCTTCATCTGAGCTTTCAGGGGTCGTAGTAGGCGTTACATACCCTAAACCGCATCGGGTTTTGTTATAGTAGTTTCGTGGTTTGCCCGCCGGGGCTGGCGTCTTCAAAGGTAATCATCGTCCAGTGCCGTAGTTCAGTCCTGGCGTTGTCTCTAGATCATACCCCTGTTTCTGCATGAGATATTTGGATTGAGGGCTATAGAGATACAGAGGCAGTCTTCCGGCATCTGACCCGAAGTCGACTTCTTCCATAGCGGGGGGATGTGGGTTGTTCGTCCGGCCGAAGATGATCGGGTGGTCCCCTCCCTCGACTATTCGGTAAGTGTCTTCTACTGGAGTAAGTCGGATGGCGGTGTACACGTTTATCACCTGTGTATGTAGGTGAGTGCCTATACCGTGTTCCATAGCGTACATTGTACATAGCTTATTGAGCTCGGTGTAGTTCAAAGATAACCCTTTATTGATGAAGTAAGGTATCTTTTCTAGAGGGATTACATCATCTGCGGAGGGGGTATCGGAGTGGGCAGCCACATACTTGGCCAATTCTGGTTCTTCTTCGGCCACCCCCTGTATAAATGAAGACTGGGAGGACGACCTAGTCAGCTTGATCTTCAGAGGCTCAACTGGCGGAGCAGATCGTGGAGTTGTTGGTAAACTAGCAACCCCCAGTTTGGTACTTGATGTGAGGCGAGGGGTGGCTGGTTCGCTAGAAGTGTCAGACCTCGCATCGGGGTGAAGAACCTTCTTGGGAAGGCGTATGTGAGCGGTCTGTCGGAAGGATTGGGCTCCTCCGTTTGGAGCTGACCGACTCTCGGTAGTCTGATGGTAAGTGGCCCTGTTATGGGTCTCGGCGCTTGGCCGGACCTTGGCAGCCGAATTCTCATTTGTTCTTCTTGTGCGGAGAGACTGATTGCGTCTTTACGCAGAGTGGCCGTAAGGGGTGCAGAATTGCCCGGTTTGCGAGCCTGAAGGTGGATCGTTAGAGGTTCTTCTGATCCTGTAGCCGTCTTGTTGTGAGCTTGCACATCTTCTTCGACCAGATGCTTCTTTGATTTTTTGTACAGACAGAAGTCTGAGTAATAAGATTCGACCCCCTTGAAGGGATCGATATCGGCAAACTCTGTCCTCACGAAGCCGTGCTTATCGACATATTTGAAGCATTGGTGTAGCGTGGAAGGCACGATCATGTAATCGTGTATCCAAGGCCGCCCCAGAAGGATATTGTAAGAAGTGTCGGCATCTATGACATAACAGGTGACTTCTGATTGGAGATCGCCGATCTGACACTTCAAACGGATCTTCTCTATTGGGTAGCTCCTGCCCGAATTGAAACCGCTAATGGCGGTACTTGTAGGTGTCAGGCGATGCATCGGAATGCGAAGATGATGTAGCAGACCCTTCGGAATGATGCTTATAGAGGACCCAGGATCAATGTGCATTCGGTCCACCTTTACGTCGCCGATGTATCCAGTGTAGTATAGCGGGCGATCATGCAGGTTAGTTTTGATGAGCATATCTTGCGGAGAGAAGACGATATTGGGCATTGCTCCCGTACACGCACTATCTTGGACCTCTGCGGGTTGGTTATCTCACGTGAGGTTGACCTGAGCCAAGTATGCGTCGGCATTTTGGAGCGCCTCACTTAAAGCCGTGCGGACATCCTTTGAGAGCCTGAGGAGTTCATATAAGGACAATTTGGCCGGGGTGTTAGCTAATTGCGCTAAGATGTCGAAGTTGTAGGGCCTCTCCAGCCCCTGAGGTGTCTCTTTCCGGAGGGACTTGTCGAAGCGAGTCTCCTTCGGCCTAGGCTTGTCGGTCGTCGAAGGCTGAGCCGGTCCCGGAGCATCATTGGTAGTGGGCGGATGGTCATCAGTCGCGCTTTCGGTCACCGGTTGGGCTTGTGTTCCGGATCGAGTAGTGACGGCCGAGACTTCCTCTTCTTCCGCCGAGGCAGTACGGCAGGATCTGACTTTTTTACTTTTCCTTTTAGAAGGTGGAGAGGGCTGAGTTACCTCGTGGACTAGGTCCGGATGGACCCACATGATTTCCCCTCGTGATGTGGTGAGGGGTACTAGACCAGCGGCTTGATCGCGAGCAGGCGGCAGATTAGCAATCTCCATTGTTGCCAGAGGGATGGGTATAACCCCGTCCTGAGTCTCTGTTGGAGGAAAGCTGCCAAATTGTACGGACACCATGTTGGCTGCCACGGTTACCTCTTCGAAATCGATGGCCAGGGCGTTTGAATCGATGAGGTTTTGGATATACCGTTTCAGTTGATAGCAGTCGTGTGTAGCATGGTGGACGTAGCGATGGTAATGGCAGAACTTTGGGTTCTCCAAATCAGTCGGCCGAGGCTCCCGTCTTGGTGGAGGAAGCTGAATCCTATCTCCTTGTATAAGCATGTCCAAGATAGGCTTGATGTGACCGTCTTCAAAGGAATAAGTGATTTGAGGCCATTGTTTGTCTGCTGGCTGTGGCTCGGGCTTCTGGGCTGTATTGGTCACCATAGCCTGCTTGTCTTTGTTGTCCCGGCTGTTGGAGGGGCTACTCCCATTGTCGTTGCTGGTGTTGGGACGCTTGCTCTTGTTCTCTCCCTCCGAGATATGCAACCCCAGTTGGCGAGCCTTCTTCAATCGTTCTTCAGCACTTGTAGCACTGATGATAAAAGCCTTCCAGTCCTTGAACTGACTTTCATACATCCAGAGACTAATTGTTGGAAGTAGCAAAGAAGAGTCCGGGTTGCCAGATGGTAACTTTATTGCGGTTTGACGAAACCGCTCAATGTAATTTCTCGTCAGTTCTTTCTCTCCTTGAACGACGTCCATGAGGGTAGACATCGTAACATCCTGCCCTACCTCATAGAACCTCTCCAAGAACAAGCGTTTAAAGCCAGCGAAGGAGTGGATGCAATTGTCTGGCAGGTTGCGGTACCAATCGAAGACGACTCCTTCCAATGCCCTAATGAATAATCGCGTGAGGATAGCGTCATCATGGGGCAGATGGTCGGTAGTTACCTCAAAGTAAGTGATATATCGACTTGCTGAAGTCTTGCCATCATATGGGTTGATATTGAACGGCTTATATCTTGGCGGAAAGGGAACATCCCTCCTTTCAGCAGGATATGGTTGCCGTATTCTGAGGTCTTGAGAGTTTTCTCGGGCGTGGAACATTGCTCGGAGCTCCTGAACCTCTCTTCTTACTTCTCGGGCCTCATCTGTCGCGGTAGGGGCCGTTATCTCGGGAGGATTATTGCCCTGGTTTGGCGCTGCTGAATTTGAATCTACGTTGATTGCGGGACCCGTGCTTGTCTGGCCAGGTGTCACTCCCTACAGAGTAGGAAGTGCCGCTTTGATCTCGTCTACAGACTTGACCAAGGTATGCAATATGGCCTCAAGCGTGTCGATGCGCTGGCGATCGCTGGAACCGCCTTCATTGCTGTCTGTCATGAATACCGTCTTCACATGAGGAGTGACGGAGGGAGTGGTGGAGGATGTACCCTCCGAGTCGTACCCATACGTCGAGAAATCATCTAGATATGTGGGGATGTTCTCTTCAGGTTCGGACTCGGAAGGAACACCACCCCCAGCTTCGGAGCTTGCTTCGTCTAGAGAATCATGGATGTCCTCGGGGACATCAGCATCTATTGTACCCGATGGGAGGGTTGTTTCTCGGGGTTCGTCTCCTTGAAACATTAGATTATTGTGGACGTTCGGAGGAGTACTACCCCCAGCTCCTATGACCCCAGGGTCGGGGACGATGAGTCTCCTGTTGCAGCAGATTTTGTCTTCGAACGGGTGTGTTGGTATACTTCGGTGGAGGGTAACCATTTAGCCGACAACTTCTTAGCTGTAGTGGCTGATATCTTTGGATTGGAGATGCTTGTCTTCTTCCCTCTCCCCTCGGCGGGGACCTTCTGAGCGGAATTGTAGGAGACAACAGGAGGTGCCTCATCTTCTGAGTTCGGGTGCTGTAGTCTGTGGAAGACGGAGGACGATCTTCCGTCACTGCCGCGTTGTTGCAGCAGCAATTGACGATAATCTGGGTGCAGTGACGTCTATGTGAGGATTCTTTGCACGCCGAGGCCCCTTCTCTTTCCTTGCGCTTGTGGAGGATCGCCTCACGCAGGTCAGAGGAACCACTCTGTCCGTTCGCCGCCGGGGATTGGACTTGAGCAGTTCTGTATAACTTCCCATCAGAGGCCCGTGTGATAATCAGCGGGACGCCCTGATAGTCAGAGGTTGGGGCAGCTGTCTGGGCTTGATGAGCCCGCGCTGCCCTAGACTTCTTCTTTCTAGCACTCATGGGTGCATAATAGGAAGAGTCCAAGTTGAACATCACAGAGTCTAGCTTATCATCCAGAGAGTCATCAGGGTTCGGATCGTACGAGAGACGGTCGAAAACTGATCGAGAGGAGCATGGAGCAGATGCTATGCGGCTGGGAGCGGAAACCGTGCAGGCTGTCTACATGCGGTTGTCTCCTGTCGTCGGACGAGTTCTTATGCGGCTAGGGGTCACGACCGTGCAGGCTGGCCGCATGCGGTTGGCATCCGTGGCCGTATGGGTTTTCTGCAAACGATTGACTTTACTGGCCGTATGAGTCTCATCCATGCTGTCGGGAACTGTAGTCGCATAAGTTATGCGGCTGACAGAAGTAGCCGCATGAGTTTTTTTCATGCGGTTGGTGGATGTAGCCGCATGGGCTTTCTCCTTGCGGCTAATATCTTCTGCGGTTTGGTCCGCGTAGAGTCCCTCTTTGTCCCTGCAAGTCCAGCATCATAATATTTTCTTCTGCCGGACTTGGGGACAGCAGAGTTGTCTACGACCTGAAGTGGGACCGCAGGAGAATCCTTCTCGTCGTCTTGAGCAGCAGAGGGCATCCCAACGAGGGCTTGAGGAGGAGCAAATGACTTCGATCTCCATTCTTTACGAGCCTTCGTGGTACGGGTGCGCTTCTGGGCCGGGCCAGCGCTGCCTTCAGAGAGCATCTCTTCGAACGCCTGTTGGTCGAAGCGGACGACCATCTTCTTTTGTGTGGAGCCAAGTTTGGCTGCATCTGATTGCGTCACCAACTCCTCAGCCGTGGAGAAGTTAGTCCCCAGCAGAGTCGCCATCGTGTTTGCCATTGATTGTAAAAGAACAGAACAATTATCGGAGGACTGAACTTAGACTCACAATACAAACTCGCTCGTACAAAGAAAGCCTAGGGACGAAAACCTAGGTACAGCAGACTAAGTACGATTGTTTATTTTTTATTCTGGGGGGTGACGATAGAGGCTCGGGAAAGCGACGGCCGCTCTGCCTTACTCCTTGGACGATCAGTATGCAGCCTTGGCTCGGGGAAGATCTGCTTGGCGTTGACGAAGAAACGCTCTTCTTGCTCTCCTCGGATTGCTCTCCTGGCTTCTCTCTCTCTCTCTGTGATTATCAAGAAGGAAGGGGGAGCTCTCTCTGTGTAGATCTCTCTCTTCTTATTTCTTTTGGTGCCGACCTCTCTCTCTCTTCTTCTTTTTTTTCTTTTTTTTCACAAGGAAATGATGCTGGCTATTTATAAGAGTGGGGGGTGATCATTAGGGTTTGCTAATGATTATCTGTTTGGAATGTCGGCGCTCCTTCATTCTATCTGAACCCTTGATCCTGATTATAGTGAATCTCGACCATTAATACGGATAGCATCGTATCTCATGAGCAATTAATGCTAGCTGCTTTAAATCCTCGTGATTGATTATGCTAATGTCTGATTGCTCGCCACGTGTCCCATTAGCTTGATGATAAATGATATGCCCTGATCTCAGTAATTATGACGATGATGTCAAATATATTTGTTGAGATTTGGTTAAATCTCTTATTGATCCCATGCCACGTGTCTTAATTGTGAGTCATGTCAGAGCCGCATAGGATTGACTATCCTCGAACCGCAGAGAGATACTCTTCCTGAGCCGCATGAGAAAATGCCTCATCGAGCCGCAGGGGACGAACCTTCCGTGAGCCGCATATGCATAGTCTTTGCGAGCCGCATGAGCTAGCATTGTATTGAGTCGCAGGGATTGAGCTCTCGGTGGGCCGCATATGGCTGATTTCTGCTAACCATATAGAGTGACTTCTTCGTGAGCCGCATGGAGCTGTTTTCCATTTAAGCCGCATGAGAGTTGCCACGTGTCAACCTAGGATTTCTGACGGTTCGGGTCAGAGATCTTCTTCCTTTCCCGAAAAGTCTGTCATTATGGCAGAGCCATTATGACACTTTATGTCAGAGCAGTCACAGTCGCCAAGTCGTGTCAGAGCATTAAATGGGGCCACCCCCAAACGACCAGCTGTAGGGAAGGATCACACATGGCATCCATCGAGCCGCATATGCCTTGCTGAACCACATACGCTCCCGAGCCGCATGCGATTGAGAGTCTTCTTTGAACCGCATAGGGCCGCTCATGTGTGAGCCGCATAAGCTTCTTACTCCGAGCCACATGGATCATTATTCTAATATTTTCCATGCTTCTACAGCAGTGGCATCAAATGACCTCTTCAACGAAAAGAAGAGGACTGTATGGTTGAAGCACAGGACAGTACACGATCTCATCAAGAGGGGTGTTAATGCAGTGATTGATGTTCGGAGTCAGGAGAACCTGACGGATCCGTTCACCAAGGGACTCAAGCGCCAGCTGGTCGATGACACAGCTTGTAAAATAGGCTTGAAGGCATTCTGATATTGTATTATTGCAATCCTACCGTAAAGTTTTATGCTATTAGTTTAAAGAGAAATCTACTAGGCATCTAGCTTTTGGTTCAAGGGAGGACCATTAATCGGAAGAATATCAGGAACGGTGGGTACATGTCCTATTGGGCATGGAGAGGTTACGGACCTACAACCACTATTGTCTACTATTGTTTTCTGCGGAAAACGAATCCTGTGGAAGGTTGGCTTAAACGCCTTAATGAGTTCTCAGGCAGAGTGAATGCCTGGTGTGCTTTACAGGAAGCATGGTAGAGCAGCACTACAAGGAGTGAAACTCTATGCTACTGTGGGGTGACTCCACTATGAGGTTCCGAAAGGGGTAATGCCTCGGCTGTATGAGCCAAGTCACAGCGGCGTAGCACCGCAAATAGGCAGGTAGCCTAATGCTGTATGTTGAAATAAAGAGGGGAGTAGTCAGCACTACAAAGAGGAGGATTCCTCTTGTTACAGTGGCACGACACCACTATGAGGTACCCGGTTAGGGATAAAGCCTCGGCCTTGCAAGCCACGTTATTGCGGTGTAACACCGCAAGGGAGCCTAAGGCTTCATGCTAGGTAGTATGGCACTACAAAGAGGCAATAGACTCATGCTACAGTAGTATGACACTACGATGAGGTTCCTGTTACGGGTAAGGCCTCGGCTTTAAGCCATGTCATAGCGACGTAGCACGCAAGGGAAGCTCAAAGCGCTTCATGCCATGTCTCTTAATAATGAACTCACCTATAGTGTATGGACAGAAGATCTCTGGCAGTCTCTTGAGGGTAAACTGTAGACACCCAAAATTATACACTAAAACCAGGCTGGCACAGGGCTTTATGTGCAAGCCAGAAGCACACGTAACTATATTATGTAAGTGGAAAGAATTCAGCTATGGTGCAGAATTCAAGGCTTGGTCCATTCTTGTATTATAGTATGTTGTTTGACCCACGCGGGAAGATTCAAGTCATCAGTGACATCTCTCCTGATGCATGATGGACAGTTACTGTGGGGAACACTTATACCCATATAGAGATATATGGGAGATTGTTGGATTTTGGCCTTTTTATATTGGAACTTTAGTCCCACATCGGCTAGGCCAAAAGAGTTATATCTCTATATATTAGCTATGCTCTTTTAGAGATGCACAAGTGGTGTGGAGGTGCACATGGGTGTGCCATGTGGGGTTATTTTTCTAAAGCGAAAAAGGCTAAATCAATAATTGAAAGCATTCATGCTTTTTGCTCTTAGAAAATTTATTTCCATTGGAGCTAAGCACCGTATGGGCTTAGCGACTCGGACTCGAACTCGGACTCGGACACGGACTCGGGCTAATGGGCTCATGAGGCATAATATGGCATTTTGTTGGCGCACTTTGCACTTAGCACGTCAGCATCGTCGCTAGGCGCATAGTGCGCTTAAGTTGCGTTCGTTGCGCGAGCCACTTGCGCAACCGGTTGAGCTGTCAGGTTGCGCGGCTCTGGTTGTGCGGGCCAGGTTACATGCCCAGCTTGTGCGGCCAAGTGCGTGCCCAGTTGCGCTAACAGCTGCGCGCCCAGTGGTGCGCCCAATTGCGCGGGTGGCCCAGGGTACATAGGGCACACAGGTGGCGTAAGTGGCTCAGTGTGCGTTCTGTACGTGGTGTGCAAGGCGTACGGGATACGCGAGTGTCGCAACTTGCTACAGATCGTGGCTATGCATGATCTGTGCGGTTACTGCACGTTTAGAGTAGTTTTACCACGTTCCGAATATTGTACAAACCGGACGGTTGCCACTCAGTCCTATATAAGATCTCTTCTTTCCACGGGACATAAATAGAAGAGTACATAGAAAGTTAAAATAGTTTATAGGTGTTTTTTAACACAAGTAAATAGAGGCTATGATAGAGAAGAGAAGCTTTGCACCAGCATAGCTTTTGCACGGGAGTCCGTGTGCGATCCGAGGAGTCAGAAGAGCAGGAGTGTTCCAAAGTTCTCCGACGAACTTGCTGGTTCCTGGAAGCTATTCGTGTGGGGTGAATATAGCTTTGAGCAACGGTGATCATTCACCCCAGCAGGAGATCTTCCATCTATCGCCTGTCATCTTCGCTACTGCAGGCAATTCGGATTAGTACCTTCTTTTTAGAAGTACGTCATTCGGTTGTTGTAACGAAATCCTTTTTAAGATCTTTGTTTACCAAAATTCTCCAAGGATCTGTTACGCACCTTCTTTGAAGTGTTGCGTTAAAACTTTGTCTTTACAATTGTTTCATTTTCTCAGTTTTTATTGAAAAATTGTGCCCCGGCAATAACAGGATTTGCAGATGGATGTGTAAAAGAAGGAAAATACTTTATGTACCTCCAAAATCAAACCTCATCCCTTCATGTCCTTCCGCCTTGTGGCCATTTTCTATTCGCTCATGTCTTCCCCCAACTCCCTCCTCCCCTTCCCTTCCCACCCCCCATTTGCTTGGGTCAATAAAGGAGTGCCACATTGCGGAAGGACATAGAGCGATGGAGTTTTTGGAGATACATATAGCATTACTAGTAAAAGAAACTCCACATAGGAAAGACCTCCAGGATTCTTGTCCTCAACCATGTATGAAAAGAATACCATAGCATTACTGCAAGCATAGAATATTTCAACATAATCTACGTCAAGATCTTTTCCTTAGGACTGTTCCTAACGTCGAACTGGCTGGCTCCAAACGAGGTGAGACTATCTCTAAGTCCTCCTGAACTCAGTTCCATGAAGCAGAAGGAGACAGAAAAATAATGCATTAGTCCCCTATGTTATGTTTGAATAGCATCCAAGCAGCATACGGCTGCAAGTTTTCATGTTTGTACAGCATGCAAGCAGCATATGGCTACAAGTTTTTGTAGTGAGCTTGGATATATTATAATTAACTTTCCTTTTATTATTATTGTGTCAGATTTATATATTAGTATACTAGTGGATAACCCCTGCCATAATGGCACGGACACGAACCCGGCCTTCTCGACGTAGGCGTGCAGGCACCGGGCCAGCGCCAGGGAGTTCCGGACGGAAATGCGGCCTCCTATCCCGGCCTTCTCGACGTAGGCGTACAGGCACCGGGCCAGCGCCAAGGACCCGAGCCCGGCGGAGGCGGACACGGCAAAGACCACGGTGGCGGCGCTCGGGGCGGCGTGGGGCCTCATGGAGACGAAGACGCGCAAGGCCGTCGTGGGGCGTCCGAGGGCGATGAGGCCCGAGATGGGCAGCGGTCCAGGAGACGACGTCCCTATGCGGTATTCCGTCGAACACCGCAGGGCGTGGTCGGCAGAGCCGTGTTAGGAGTAGGCGGTGACCAGGACGGTCTGTACGAAGGGGTCGGGCCGGAATCCGAGGAGGTAGGCGTGTGCGTGGAGCGACCTGGTGGCGGCGTCGGCGGTGGTGGTGGTGTTGAGCAAAGAAGAGAAGGTGTGGGAGTCGGAAGGGACGCGATGGTGGAGCATTTGGGAGTAGATGGAGAGTGGGTCGGGGAGATGGCGATGGCAGTGTTAAAGGAGAAGGGGTTGGAGTTGGTCATGGTGGAGAAGAGGAACGCGGCGAAGGAAGGGTCGACGTCGGCGGTGCGGTGGAGGAGGTTGCTTGCGACGAAGGGGTTGCGGAAGAGGCCGGCGACGACGGCGTGGGCGAGGATGGAGCGGAGGCGACCGAGGGAGGGGTCGTGCAAGAGGAGCTGGAGGCGGGTGCCGTTAGAACAACCGGTTGCTCGGCACCCAACATGGGACGTCCTCCACTCTTATAGAGAGATGGGAAATTTAGTCATTTCATCATCGTTGAACCAAAGCACATAGGTCGGACCAAAAATCTACTATTTTTATATTATATATTATTTCCTTTTATTATTGTACCGTATTTACACAAGTGTAAGGCAAAGCTGCAAAGCAAATTGATCAAAACCGATACTTTGTAACTTTCATTTCCCATGGTACAAACTTATTCCACTTACAATAGAAACAACGGTTTGAAACAGTGGAAGTGTAAGACAACGACACGACACAAAAGAGAAAAAAAAAAAAAGAGGGAGGACAATGCATGTCGGGCATCCGAACTAGAACTTGTTCTGTACCAGAACACGCCCTTGGGCTTACCATCCCCACGCACTCCTGTTGGAATTGTGATGGACCAACTAGCTAGGAGGAGCAAATTTGGAGTGGGAGAAAATTATAGAGAGAATATTTAGTGGAAGAGAAGAATGAAAGAGAAAAAATTTATAATAGCACTAAGCTTCTTAATTTTTGTTGTGTACAAAATGAGGGGAGAGCACCCCTTTTTATAGGGCTCTTAGAAGAGTCTACACATTTATTAAATATAGTATGGAATCATTCTATACTCTTTTACAATTAATATTAAGATATATATAGAACATAGATATTTCATGAACATAGATATTTTTTATGAACTTTCTAGGTAAAGAAGTTCCTAGAACATGGACTAAACTCAAAACTAAAATGAGCCTAATGGACAAAGCCCAATGGTAGTGGATTAATTTGTTGGGCTCAAAATATTATCGCAAAATCAAGTTTACTTCCAACACTCCCCTTAAACTTGACTTTGCGATTCCAAGTGAACTTCTTACCTTGAATAGTGCTTCTTTCTTGATTTGCTTGGTAAAGATCTCGGTAGCTTACTTTTGCATTTTGACACAGTTCCTTTGCACTTGCTTTCTTATGATGCACATCTTTGGGTGGATGAACTTGCTTTTCATCATAGTCGTAGGCTTTTGTAGGTAGTCTACGCTTGTACCTCTTGATCATCTTGAGCATTTTTTTGGCTTGTAGATACTTTTTAATCCAATTTTATTTGCCACTTTCAACGTGTCTTTATCCCAAGTGTCATCCTTCATGATATTCTTGATTTCTTCATCCATTGTCTCTTCATTTCTTGTTTTGTGTTGCTTCTTCAAAACCTATTGGTTCACAATCGGCAAAAAAGCAAAAAAGGGTTAGGTCATTTTGATTTTCAGTTACCTTATATCTTCTTGTAGGCTCCTTATGCGTGGGACTTCTTCCTTCCGAGGATGATGGTGGAGAGTCTTCTTGAGATGGTGGTGGCAACGCATGTGGGATAGGCTCTTGTGCTTCTTCATGTACTTGCTCTTCATTATCTTCTTCCATGAGGGGAACCAAGTCATAACTTGATTCTTGGACATCCATTGCTACGAGCTTCTTCATCAAACTCCACGTCTCTACTAATAACAATCTTCTTGTTGCTTGGATTGTAGAGCTTGTAACCTTTAGATCTTGAGTCATAGCCGATGAAGACAAACTTCTAACTCTTGTCAACAAGCTTGGATCTTCTTTCATCCGGTACATGTGCATATGCAATGCTTTCGAACACCTTGAGATGAGAGACGCCGGGCTTTCTTCCACTCCATGCTTCTTGTGGTGTCTTTCCCCATACGCTTCTTGTATGAGAGCAGTTGGATAAGTAGACGACACAATCGACGGCTTCCGCCCAGAATTTTTTGGGCTTTTCTTGCTTTTAACATGCTCCGAGCCATGTCAAGAATAGTTCTATTCTTTCTTTCAGCCACTGCATTTTATTGGGAGGATCTCGGAACCGTTAGAGGACGACGAATTCCATTTTCCTTACAATATTTTTAAATTCATGAGATGTAAATTTGCCTCCTCTATTGGACCTTAGAGCCTTAATTTTATGGCTACTTTTTTCAACAAGTGCTTTGAACTTTTTAAATGCACTAAATGCCTTCGATTTTTGTTTTATGAAATACACTCAAGTCTTTCTAGAGTAATCATCAATAAGAAGAAGAAATATATATTCTTGTCGTAGGAGCAAGGTTTGATTGGCCCACATATATCAGTGTGCACAAGTTGTAAGGGCTCATTGGCTTGTGGTGGCCTCCTTGGGAAAGCTTTTTCTAAATTGCTTCCCAAGCAAGCATCCTTCACATAATTGATCAGGATGTTTGATGGAAGACAAACATCTCACCATTGATTTTATAGAAAATAATTTTAGTCCCCTAAAATTCAAATGTCCAAATCTTAAGTGCCAAAGCCAAGAAGTATCTCCATAGCATGCCTTTAAGCACATTACCACATCATTTTGGATATTTAGCAAGAACATTTTAGTTCTTGTCATTGGCACTTTGGCAATCAAATTATTTCTTTGATCTCTTATTGAAAGGCTACGATCTCTCAAGTGGATATCATACCCTTTCTCTAAGAGTTGTCCCATGCTCAAAATACTATTTTTCATATTTGGGACATAATATAAATTGATGCCTTCCATCTTTCAAGCGTATTAAAATTTTACCTTTTTTTTCACCGGTACTTTGGATTCATCTCCAAAGGTGACATTGCCGCCAATGGACTCAAGCTCGATGAACATGCTTTTGCTTCCACACATATGGTTGCTTACACCGGTGTCAAGGTACCAAGTATTCTTCTCCATGCTTTCTTCTCCTTTGTGTGCCAATACTAGAGTTGAGTTCTCTTGTATTTCTTCTTCAACATAGTGAGCTTTTCATTTAACATTTTAGTTGGGTTTCTACAATCCGATGCATAATGTCCAAGTTTATGACAATTATAGCATTAAACTTGAGATTTATCATACCTTTGGCTTGCATCTTTTCTTGTGAAGCTTCCTCTTTCACGTCATCTTGTGGGATAAGTTTTGCCTCTTTCTCCATTAATGAATGTCTTGTAATGAGTTCTTTCCTCTCTTCTACGACCACGATCGCGACCACGACCTCTTTGACTTTTTGATTGGTGAAACTTTCTTCTTTCTCCTTGAAAGTGAGCTTTATTTGAAGGACTTGCTCCAATGTCTCTTGCTTTTTCTTTTTCCTTTCTTCATATGCTTGTAGTGAGCCTTAAGTTGCTCAATAGTCATGGTCTCCAAGTCTTTAGTTTCTTCAATAGTTACTACGATATGCTCAAATTATGGAAGTAAAGAGCGGAGAATTTTCTCCATCACTCGAGTGTTGGTCATGCTTTCACCATTTCTTTTCATTTGATTAACAATGGCTAAAACTCTAGCAAAGTAGACCAGAATAGTTTCGGACTCTTTCATATGTAAAGCTTTAAATTCATCTCTTAAAGTTTGGAGGCGTACCTTCATCACTTTCTCCTCTCCTTTGCAAGAAATTTAAAGTTTCTCCCATGCTTCTTTGGAGGTTGTTGCACTTG
>JANAVB010014251.1:45000-71044 GCA_029216955.1 Iris pallida
CCTACAGCGTCGAGAGAGGTCGCGCCAAATCAGGTTACCAAGATCTCCAGAGAGTATGATGTTCCGCTGTTTCTGGTTTGTAAGAGGTGCAGCAGTGGCATCTAGATGCGAGGCTGAAGCCGATGGTGGTTAGTGAATCGTCGGTCGGCAGCTTCCTGCGCTGAGCTCTCTAGATCAGATAAGACCACTTGTTGGGGATACAGGATTGCCAAAATGGCGTGATCAGTGGTGATGGCACGCCGCCGCCCCCACCTCCCGCCTGGCTGAGGCCATCATGAACTTACCTCCGACGTTGGGGGCCCAATCCAATTTACCTGGGAGATCGTTGATCCGAACGTCCGTGGCTTCGAGCTCAGTCGTCGCCTCCAGCCCGATCCATTCTTTGATCCGCTCCCATCTCCAACCCGATGCTCGATCCTAGAGATCCCAGATCGTGCAGTTTAGGGGGGCGTTCGAGGATATTTGGTAGATCCTATTACCAATCCACCGTTCGAGGCAAGTCGACGAATCTCTGTTACCGAGTCGCATGCGGATCAGGGGTTCAGCAAACTGATGATCGTGGAGAATACGGTGCCAAGATACGGAGGAACGACTGTTGGCGACAGTCGTTGCTGGGTGAGAGTGTTGGAAGTATCTAGCTTTTATGAACCGCGTCCAGATAGAGTTATGCGATCTAAGCTTCCACCATAATTTATAGAGCAGCGTCCACGATGTATGCTAATTTGATAAAGCCGAGGTCCCCCTCGGCCGTGGGTTTGGCCATCGTGTCCCAGCTGGCCCAGTGGTGCTTATCCTTACCATCATGATGCCTCCAGAAAAAGCTGGCAAAGATTGCCTCCAGGAAGGAAAGAACCTTCGAAGGCAGGGAGCAGACTGCAGGTGTAGATAGGGATGGAGGATAAAACGTGCTTGATGAGGATCATCTTGCCGCCTGGAAAGAGGGTCGCATTGTGCCATCCATCAATCTTCTTGCTAACCTTGTTAACTAGCCCACCGAAGATATCCGAATTAGATCTGTCGTATACCAATGGGCAGCCCAGGTAGGTGAACGGTGGGTATACGGTGGAGAAGGAGGTGAGATTGGTGAGAGTAGCCGAGTGGCTCCTATCGGCTTTGTGGTGGGTATAGATGACACTTTTGTCGCGGTTGGTCCGTTGTCCGGAGTATCTGGTGTATTTCTCTAGGGTGCTACTGACCACCTCTACGGATCCGACATCCCGGAGGAGAAGATGAGCACGTCGTCGGCATAGGCTAGGTGAGTTATAATAGGACAACCAGCAGTAGAATTAAGTGGTAGAATCTGGGGATGTTGACCTTGCTGTTGAGGTTCCTGTTGAGGGCTTCTGCGGCTATGATGAAGATGGTGGAGGATAGAGGGTCTCCTTGTCGGACACCTCGGCTAGATTTGAAGAAGCCGTCCGCTTGCCCGTTGATGATAGTGGAGAACCAAGAGTTGCTTATGGATCTATATATGATGTCTATCCAGATTTTTGAGAACCCGAAGGCCCTGAGAACCCAGATCATGAATTGCCAGTCCAGGCGATCGTAGGCCTTCTCCATATCAAGCTTGATGGCTATGCTACCCCCCTCGCTGGAATTTCTTGCATGTTATCATTTTTTTGGGCTAGAAGGATGTTGTCGTTGATGTTCCGCCCTGGGATGAAACTGCTTTGTTCTTCGAAGATAATCTTGGGGAGGATGTGGGACATGCGGGTGGCAATGATCTTGGAAAAGATTTTATTTACGAAGGTGCATAGGCTGATCGAACGAAATCGTTGAAGGTCTCCGGGTTATCTTTTTTGGAGATTAAGTTGAGATTGGCTCGGGATAGGGATTTAGGATAGAAAGCACCTTGAAAGAAAGCAGTCGCGGCTTCGATCATGTCAGTCTGAATGATGTTCCAACAAGACCGGAAGAAAACCCCAGAGATTCCGTCCGGTCCTGGAGCGCTGTGTTTGTCAAGAGCCCAGACCGCAGACTTAACTTCTTCCGCAGATGGAGGGATTAAAAGCTTCTCATTGTCCTGCTCATCGATTAAGAGAGAACCTTAGCCAGAAGATCTCATCCTTGACGACGACGTCTTTGGTGAATAGTTTGGAGTAGAAGTTGGCGGCAGCCGTCTGGATGCTCCGTTGATCTTTGAGTAAGGTGTCGTTCTCGTCAGAGATTTATTGAAGGGAGAGTTGATGCCTGCGGCCCCTAACGCAGGCGTAGAAGAAAGCGGAGTTGCTATCGCCCTCGATGTCCTAGGTCAACCTGGCTTTCTGCTTCCAAAATTCCGTCTCTACTTTCAGGCGGGATTTGAGGATAGCTTTGGTAAGGTTAAGCATGACGCGGGCCTCTGAAGAACAATTCGTTGCGAACCTAATCTCCGTACGAGTGACATCGTCCTTCGCAGCCTTAATCTCTTGGAAGATGTTGCCAAAAGTGAGTTTGCTCCATGAAGTAAGGGCGCTCCTGGTAGCCTTGAGTTTTACGGCCACTCTTATAAGGGGGTTGGGGTTGTTCGCCGAATCCCAGGCATTTGCAACGATGTTCTGGAATTTGGGGTGATGTCTCCAGAAGTCCAGGAATCTGAAGGTTTTTTAATAAGGGGGGTTGTTGTTGACCTCAATAACGAGAGGAGAGTAGTTGGATTCGGTGGAGTTAAGGTGGGAGAGGTTGTATATGATTCATATCAGACCACCGGTTGTCTACTAGGGCACGGTCCAGACAGGAATATTGGCGATGAGCTCCTTCTTGCATGTTGCAACCAGGTGAAGGTGTTACCGGAGTAGGAGAGGGGATATTGTAGAAGCATAGAATTTCTCGATCAGAAATCCTATGCGCAAATACTACATGCACCAGGAAGTTCAGACAAAGTACTTTGACACAGCAAAACAAGAATATAGACATTAAAAGAAGATTTTTTATTTTCTATTACAAGTCTTAAAAAGGGCTGTACAAAGGAGAACTTCTACAAAAGAAAAGACCCAAAGTCTACAGCCAGGCGCAGCATCATCATGTGCTCTCGAACAGGCGCATCTCACCATGCACTCTCAGTCAGGCGCATCCCACCATGCGCTCCCAGCCGGGCGCATCCTTTCAGCAGCTCAGTTATGTGAATCCTCAGTTATGTGCATCACTTCAGCAGCTCAGTTATGTGCCACCCTTCCAGCCAGGCTCACCGCCATCTAAATGCTTCGACTAATGAAGCATTTATTGAGCAGAACGAGGGTGGCAATCAACCCTCTAGCTGGAGGAAGAGCTCCCCAAACCGAGGAAGAGAAGAGCACCACAGGTCAACCTGTGGCCAGGGAAGGCTTCGAAAGAGCCTCCAAAGACGAAGGAAGATCGCAATCGAAACCGCGACTAAAGGAGCAGCTTTCAACACAACCAGAATGGGCAACACCCACTCTGACAGAAGAAAGAGCCCCCAAAGCCGCAGCACCGCAATTCCGATCTGCGGCTTTTCCCACATAACGGAGACGAGGCTCGAACATCCCGATCTTTGGATGCAACAGGCACCTTCCGCCTGCCTCGGAAGCCCTCGACTCTGACTTTTGGATGTAACAGTCACCTTCAAGTGCATTTATGAAGACAATGCGTCGCATCTTTATCCTCGGGAGCATCTCATCAATAGAATGTGCTCGAGCAAACAAGTTCACTTCGGAAGGACGTGAGAGAACGAGAAGCAAACTCTCTCCATGCCACTATTTATAGGCCGGGCAAATCAAACCCATGCGCCAAGTGGCTGGCTCTCCGAATCCTGTGCAATGAATTTGCATTAAATGGATGAACCTGTCGCTTCGAATTCAGCCAAGTCAAAATGGCTATTTAAAGCACTCGAAGAACGTAACAGTCGCACCAAAAGACGTGTCATGCGGCCCCATGCACCCAGTCAGACCGTGCATCACATAGACGTATCCCTCAGCACCAAGTGCTTCACAAGCATGCGCCCCCATACGGCCCCATGCGCCTAGTGGAACGTCGATCGATGCGCCCATTGATAACCCAACACCTGTCAAAGAACATTAAATGCTGAAGTCTAACAGAGTTGGCAGTACGTCCCTCAAAGACTGCAGTTGACAGCTTTTTCAGAAAATGAAACGTCGCCGACGTCAGCATCATCATTAATTCCCTCCGATGGTTACAAGCCACATGGTCGCCCAAACCATCTCGCATGCGCCTCCGCAGCTATGCGCCCAAAGCTCTGTATGCGGCTCAAAAGCCATACACCTTAGACTTTCTCTGATCCCTAAAGACAGAAGTAAAGTCACTACTGAAGCTCTGCATGCGCCTCAAAAGCCATGCACCTCAGACTTTTCTCTGATCCCTAAAGACAGAAGTAAGTCACTATTGAAGCCTCGCATGCGCCTCAAAAGCCATGCGTCATAAATTGTTCGTGACTCCCAAAGGTTACGAGCCAAAGTCTCCTCATGCGCCCAATCCCAGGCGCATCCTACCAGATCACTCTCCACCAAATCCGAGATCTTCGAGCCATGGGCCTACGACACGTGTCCTTTGACTCGATTCACCCAAGATCTCAGCAACAGAAAGATTCTTCCTCCTGCTACGTGCCAGCCCACAATAGCCATGAAGAATTCAACTCCTCAATCAGGGCGCATCGTCCATGCGCCTCCATCAGCAATCACCACGTGGCGTCCCCGCGTCCAGGCGCATCCTACATATGCGCGCATGAGCAGCCAGCCTGCAGACTATAAATAGAGGGATCATTTCTTTCTTACATACACACAGAGACGAACATACATATACAGACAGAGACGTCGCACAACCACCGAGACAGATACAGACACTCAACGTCTTCTTCCTCTCCGCAAGCTCCAGCACCCAGAGCAACCCAGATCTTCGAGAACCGAGAACCGTCGTCAGATCGTCAACGGAGTCAACGCATTACCACTCGCTCCATCGGCACAAGGGACCCAGATAAACAAAAGTGTACTCCTAGGACTACGTCTAAGTCCTATATTGTAACACTGTTCTGTTTGTATTGAAATTTCTATCAAAAGATTTTAATGGCAAACAAGCTGGGACTCTGTTGGGGACCTCTTTCTCCTCCACCGAAAAGCTGTGTCGCAATCCGACGACGTGAAGGTGGGCTCCTTCCACAAGACGCTGATCGTACGCCTCAATCAACAGGCGTATGAGGAGTTCATCTCTGAAGGCAGTGTGAGCCCTTTGAAGCGGCTGCCGAAGCCGAAGAAGACTCGCCAAATCTGGGTGTGCGAGGTCGACAGGGGATGCGCCGATCCAGCCTTCCCTTCCTGCTGACGTCTTCAGCAACCAAGATGCGCCCACCGTGCAGCGCATCTCTCGAAGAAACGTGCGGCTGACCACATTCTCCAGCCATCTCCCTCTCAAGCGAGGAAGATGCGTCGGCGGAGCAGGGGCGCGGCTAATGCCCCGCGTATCACCTCGGATGCGCCACAGAAGGTCTCTGTCTTTGACAGACTCACTCACTGTAGTGGCGAGAAGAATTTGGATTCTGAGTACTACGCGCCCCAGCGGCCTGGTACGAAGAAGTCCCAGGCAGCACGGGCCATGCATCCCAAACGTGCTATGCCAGCAGCAAGCCAGAAGTATGCGCTCACAATCATGCGTGTTGCTGATGGTAAGCTGTATAAGGTCGACTCAGGTGCTTTTGCGCCAGAAACGAGCCGACCTTCAAATTCCTTGTCTCACTTGGATGCATCAATTGCGTTCGCAACCAAGTCGAGCAAGGCAAACCCAGTGGTCTTGAACTCCCGCGTCTCCTCTCTCTGGTGCGTCTGAGGTCCGTTCAAGTCACTTCAAATGTTGTTCCCCCACTACTGATCTGAGCACCTATTTGGTGTTGGATCAGGGGCGCAGCATTCATTTGACCACCCCGGCGCTTGGCCTTGCCATGCGCCTGAAGGGGGTACGAAGGTGGCACTCTCCTCCAATGATCTGCGTAACATGATCACTCACAAGCGCCGATCAGGAGAGTCGACTGACGAGCACGATGCGCCCCTCACAGGGCACACTTGTGCTGTAGTCACCATCAACTGCTGTTGCAAGGCAGCAGTCCTACCAAGACAGTCGGTGTTCCAGCGGCTGCAATCATCGATACCCCTCCGACGTCGCCTCGGGAAGAAAGTGTCAACAAAAGAGGAGCCAGAGGTTGCTTCATGCAATATAATCTCCAACTCCTCGTCAGTCCGAAGACGACTGGCAATTCCTCGTCCAAGAGCCAGCCGAGGAAAACCAAGACAACCGTCTCGTCCTCCGGAGTGTTCGAAGGCACTCGGGGAGGAAAAAGATCTTGGAGGAAGCTGGGGGTAGTCAAGCCCTTGTTGATCCTCCTTCCGAAAATGAGGGTGTCCTCCAAAGCACAGTTGGGGTGGATCTTCATCCTCAGGGCGAAGTCAGCCTCCCCGACATAGCTGAGGGTCGTCTAGCCCCTGTGGACCTGCATCTCGAAGATGAAGAAGTCCTTTAAGACATGACTGGGGGTAATCAGGCCCTTACGGATACTTCTCCCGAAGACGAAGGTGTCCTCCAAAACTTAGCTGGGGGTAGTCTAGCCCTTGCGAATCCGAGTCTCGAAGACGAAGAAGTCCTCAGGAACATAGCTGGGGTAGCCAAGATGAAGCTCTGGGAACAACAACTCCTCTACACGAGAGTGAGGCTGAAAGCAAAGCCTCAACTGAACCATCCGACTCCAGCCGTGTCATGACAGTCTACATGGCTGGAGGTGATACCGAGTCTGATGCACCGCCACCAGACCTCGTCCAGCGCATGGATACCCTAGAGGGAGGACTCAAAACCCTCTCTTCCTCCATACAAACACTGACTCAAGCAGTGTTTGAGATACAGTCAGCTTTGGCCAGGACACCTTCTGCCGGTCCCGACCCAGAGGCCAATGGAGAGTCAAGTGTACCCCCATCAACGGGTATCCTTGGATACGGATCGTCGCGAAGCCCCTCGGACGTCGGAGCCCTCAAATGCTCAACTCTAGGTGGTACCACCTTCCTCGACTCCCAGCTCCACAAAACGTGGTCGAGATGATCAGGGACCTGCGCAAACGCTTTGAGTCCAAGAATAGACAAGAGGAGCGCCAAAAGATGGGCATCCCCCAACCTTATCCCCTCGAATAAAATAAAGTGGTTTATCCTCCCAAATATAAACCACAATCATTGACGCCATACGACGGAAAGGACTCTCCACGTCGCTATTTGACGTACTTCCAGTCCCAAACGGGACATCTGTCGAAGGAGGACGCGCTACTCACCAGCATATTTGTCGGCGTACTGAAAGGAGTGGCGTACGACTGGTACTGCAGCCTCTCCGACAATTCCATATCTTCCTTCGACGATTTGATGCACCTTTTCCTCGACTGTTTCTACGACGGCGGAAAGGACATGACAATGGTGTCCCTCATAGAGATACGCCAGAAGGAGAAGAAAACAGTCGGGTATTCATTGAACGCTTCCGACAGGCCTGCTTCAGACTGCCCCCGGGCATGCCAGAACATGCGCTCCTCTCCTTCTGCAGTATGAACATGATGTCCGCAGTCAAACTCTGGCTCAATTCTACTCCTCCTCCCGACTGGAGTTCCTTGATCATCGAAGCTGAAGCAGCAGAAAAGAAGGTGTCCAACGCTCGTCTTCTGGGAGTTAGCTTCCCTGCCTTTGAGGACAAGGGTAAGCGGCTTGCAACCAACAACCCCGAACGAGAGACGAAGGGGAAACAGGCATTGACTGTCAATGCCTCAAAAGGTGCATCAGCACCTACTCAGAAGCTTTCACTTACCAAGGCCAAAGGAGGTGTACTCTTTCAACGATGAAGACCCGCAACTCTTCGAGATACTGAAGCAGGGTGACAAGATCAAGTTGTCAGACCCGAAGCGTCCGGACGAGGTTGGGAAAGTGGACAATCCGAGGTACTGTCACTACCATCGGTTTGTCGGACATCCAACCAAGGACTGCTACGTCCTCAAAAACTACATCCAGCGCATGATCAATGCAGATGTTATCTCCGTCGACTACGAGAAGAAGACGGTTTCGGCCAACGTGGTGTCACTCCAATTTGGCACCTTGTCGCCAACTACAACACAGATGGTGTCGTCCCCATCCCTAAGGCGACAATGGAGGTGGTTAACTTACCACCTACTCGTGACAACGTGAGTGGACTCATCCCACTCACCACATCTCGGGGGGAGATCTTATGGGTTCACCCTGATCTCGTTTCCGAGGTTACTCAACCGGAGGTACGCTGCCTCCAAAACCAAAGGCAGAAGATCAAGTCTTGCCGCATGGTCTCTTCCTCTGCAGAAGAGGCTCTTTCTGTACAAACGCGTTCACAACAGAACGCCCAACCGGACGAAGCTGCCGTCGAGGTGGTGCCTCCTTGCACTGTCCCAGCTACCGAAGAAGGGGGTCCGTCCAAGCCTCCAGCAGCTAATAAGCAGAAGAATGTAGAGGTTCGTTTCGACAGGCCTCTGCGAAAGGAGAATGCTTCGGGGCTAGCCAAGCCCCACAACTTCGACATACTGGCACAACTTGCCAGTACTCATGCCCGTCTTTCTCTGTTTGAGCTCCTTCGTCTTTCCAAAGACACTCGCGAAGCTCTCTGCGAAGCCCTGAAGGATGCTGAGTCCTTCATTAGTCAGGTCAAGCAGCCTGAAGATCTCCCAACTACATGTGCGCACTGTCATTGTACGGATAAGGTTATCCCTAATATAACCTTCACCCAACAAGACATGCTCCTCAAGCACAACCGACACAATAGGCCGCTGTATTATACAGGTTATCGGTTCTGTCAAGGTGAAGCAGATTCAGATCGATCCGGGGTCTTCCCTCAGCATCATTCCGAAGAGCTGCTCTCAATACTGGAGATCACAATGTACCGACTGGCGCCATCCAACATAACAATCAGTGGCTTCAACGCTAGCAAAAGCGAGCCACTGGGCAAGATACGACTAAAGTGCCATAGCGGTAACCTCAAACTGAGGTGACTTGTTATGTCGTGGACGCCGACGTCAACTACAACCTCCTGTTGGGTCGTCCATGGCTGCATGAGTACATGGTGGTGCCATCCACACTCCACCAATGTATGAAGTACGTGTCCACCAACGACGTCATCCGGACGGAGTTCACGGACATTGACCCTTTCAAAGGGTTGAAGCCTACTTTACTGATTCCTTCTTGTACAAGTCACCTGACGAGGAGAAGCCAATGATGCTGACGATGAAGCAGAAACGGCAGCAGAGCCGGACATGGAGCCGAGATGACTCCCGACGCTCCTTTGAAGATCCGACTCAAAAGCCAACCGCCTCAGAAGTTGCCTCCCATGAACATCAAGCTACCCGGGAAAGCACCAACTGCTCCTGAAGCTCCCCTGAAGATACGACTCAAGGGAAAGCTGTCTCAAACATCGGCTCCCTTCGTGGCAAAACTACAGGGGAAGGCACCTATCACCGAAGGCGCAGTTGAGGCACCTCTGAAGGTGCGTCTTAAGGGCAAGCCGTCGCAACTATCTTCCAAGCTGCCGGAGAAGGCCCACATAGCCCTCTCGGACTCCATGATCAAAGCTGTGGTAGACTCTCCTGATCCAATCCCGGTACTCACAGATGAAGAGCTAGGGGAATATATCTCTGCTGATATAGATGCACCCCTCTGGACAATGTAATCCCGCGGGATAAAATCTTGTGTTTCATCAATAATAGAGTGTCTTTTAATTATTCTAGTCTTCTACATTGGAATGCCATGTATACATTAGATAACGCTCTACGGTCGTTGCAAACAAATAACGACCGCCCATCATGTAAATCGAGTAGTCCCGTCCCAAGGGGTCTGTTTTGTAGTCCCGTCGCGAAGTCGAGACGAAGAATCCATCATCTTCGGCAAAGTTGAGCGTCATCAAGACCTCCCGTCACTCGAGCCAGAATCAGATACCGGCAGAATACAAGTCTATCGGTACATGGACAAGGCAAAGTACCTCATCCAAAATAGGTTACGACCTAAAAAGCAACAAAGGCCTGAACTACGGCAAGGGTCGACGTCTTCCTCTCCGACTTCCAACACCTAAAGGAAAGCCGCAGGACTACTATAATCGAACTCGACGGGGGTGGGCTATATCACGCCACCGTCAACTCAGAGAGTTCGAGGCAGAAGAAGCAAAATATTCACTCATCCGAAGCATCAACCTGGGATTCCGATACCAGTATCGGCTCAGTCTTCAGGAGTTCTATCAGCCAACATACATCTGCACAACTTCAAGAAGATGAAGGCAAAAACCAAATGCCAGGATTCTTCGAAGAGAACCATGGGCTCAACGCCTGGGAGAACAGTGGGAGTCTTGTTTTGAATTACGCGAACCCCCTACCGAAGACGAAGTCGAGCAGATCGACCTTGGGATGGATCTTCTTCCAAACCCATCTTCATCAGTAAAACCTAGAAGAAAGATCGAGAATCTTTAATCCAGCTGGCTAAAGAGTATATCGATGTCTTCGCTTGGAGCTACGAAGATATGCCGGACTTGATCCCCAGATCGTGATGCATAGGCTTATCTTACCAGATGCCAAGCCATCAAACAACAACAAGACGCTTTCGCCTGACATCATGAACGCCATCGATCAGGAGGTGGACAAACTCTTGACCAGCGGCTTCATCCGTGAAGAACAACACCTAGATTGGGTGGCCAACGTTGTCCCTGTCACCAAAAAATGGAAAGATACGAGTCTGCATCGACTTCAGGGATCTCAACTCCGCTTGCCCGAAGGATGAATTCCTGCTTCCAATCACCGACGTGATGATCGACAAACATGTGCTTCGAACGCATGTCTTTCATGGACGGGTATTCGGGCTATAACCAGATCAAGATGTTCCCCGATGATGCAAAACATACGTCATTCAGGACTCCAAAGGGCATTTTCTGCTACACAGTGATGCCCTTCGGCTTGAAGAACGCTGGTGCCACATACCAACGAGCTATGAGCACCATTTTCCGTCAGCATCTTCGCAAGATATCGAATGCTATGTTGATGACATCGCAGTCAAGAGCCGTCTCAAAGGAGATCACCTACAAGACCTGAAGACAGTCTTCGATCTCATGCGGCGCATCAACTCAAGATGAACCCCGCTAAATCCTTCTTAGGGTTTCTAGCAAAGTTCTTGGGCTTCATTATCACGGCAAAGGCATTCATGTCGACCCCGAGAAGACCAAAGCCATCCTGGACATGGATCCTCCGAAGAACCTTCGAGAACTTCGAGGCCTGCAGGACGTCTGGCATATATTCGAGGTTCATAGCAAACCTTTCGGAAAATGTCAACCCTTCACTCAGCTCATGAAGAAAGGAGTCTCTTACGTCTGGACAGAAGAATGCCAAAAAGCTTTTGATGACATCAAGGCTTACTTGACAGCCCGCCAGTCCTGGTGGCTCCCGTCGTCGGCAAACCATTTCTCCTCTACGTCCGTGCCATGGACATTCCCTTGGCACTCTGCTGGCTCAGAACAACGATACAGGCTATGAGCAAGCTATCTACTACCTCAGTAGAACACTGATCGGGACCAACACCGGTACAACCCCGTTGAAAAGGAGTGCTTGGCGTTGGTATTTGCCATCCAGAAGACTCGCCATTATGTCTCGGGCCAGACGATTCATGTCATCTCCCGAGTCAATCCACTCAGAGTTCTCATGACAAAGCCAGGGTCATTAAATTCCCAGCTAGCTACGTGGGCGATCCTGCTAACACCATACAACATGGTGTTCATTCCACAAAAAGCCGTCAAAGGTCAGGCTCTGGCCGACTTTTTAGCTGTACACCCCATCCCGGAGTCCTCCAGACTCTATAAGACATCCCGGACGAGGTCCAAGAATCTAACGTCACCGAAGAAAGCTCCGTCTGGCAGATATTTTTTGATGGCGCTTCAAGAACAGGCCCCAAAGGCCAAATTATCGTAAGAGTGGGGTAGTCTTAGTCTCCCCCGATCAGCTGGTCATCCAGCATCTACTCTCTTTCGAAGCCATGCTCCAACAATGTTGTCGAGTACAACGCTCTCATCATGGGACTCCAGCTGGCACGACAGCTAGGGGTAGATCATCTAGAAGCCTACGGTGACTCAAAACTCGTCGTAAACCAGATCAGAGGGTAATATGAGGTTCGCCATGAAGACCTGATCCCTTACCATGAAGTGGTTGAATATCATTTCAACCTTTGCCGAGTTCTTCATCGAACATGTACCTCATTTACAAATCTGGAGGCTGACGCTCTGGCTGGCCTCGCAGCCTCGTTAGTAGCACCCCTCGGGACTCAACACTACGTCACGGTAGTTGGTCGAGACTTGGTCTGTCCTAAAATAACTTGTGCTCACAAGTGGCCCATGCCATGTCAACTAGTACTGGTGTTAATGTCCGAGATTGGAGATTCCCGTTCATCGACTTTGCTGTTTACGGAATTCTCCCAGAAGACCCGAAAGAAGTCGTCTCAGTCAGAGGTGCTCCCTTCGATTCTACTACGATACAGCTACTAAAATATTATACCGACGCTCCTACGATGGGCTTCTCCTGCGATGTCTGTCCAACGAAGAAGCAGCCGAAGTCCTTCTAGAAGCTCACGATGGGACCTGCGGAGCCCATCAACCTGGCCCTAAGTTGCCGGATCGACTGCGACGCATGGACTACTACTGGCCAACCATGGCCGCTGACGCTGTCGACTATGCTAAAAAGTGCCATGCGTGCCAGCTTCACGCAGACTTCATCCATACACCGTTGAACCACTACATCCTACAATCGCCTTTGGCCCTTCGAAGCTTGGGGCATGGACATTGTAGGACCGATCACCCCTCCTTCATCGAGAGGACACTGCTTCATCCTAGCCATCACCGACTACTTCTCCAAATGGGCAGAAGCAGTTCCACTGGCGAAAGTGAAGAGCTCTAGGGTGATCAGCTTCATCAAGCACCATATCATCTACCGTTTCGGGATACCCCGGAGGATTATCCACGATAACGGTCCTCAGCTCATCAGCCATATTTTCAGCAGATTTTGACAAGAATCGCATTCAAAACGTGGCCTCAACTGCCGACAATCCGACAGCAAACGGATTGGCCAAGGCGTTCAACAAGACTATCGTCAGGCTACTCAAAAAAGTCGTCTCATCCAATAAACGCGACTGGGACGAAAAGCTTAGCGAATGCCTTTGGGCCTACCGCATAATGGTACGGACCCCGACAGAAAACACACCATTCTCTCTCGTCTACGGAGCGAAGCGGTACTACCTCTCGAGATCCAGATACCCTCACTCCGCGTAGCAATCACAAACCAACTCACAGAAGAGGACAATCAACGTCGTCGACTGCGAGAACTAGAGGCACTTGACGAAAAGCGTCTCCTAGCTCAACAACGCATTGAACTCTACCAAGCCCGTATATCACAGGCTTTCAACAAAAGGTCAAGCAAAGGACTTTCCAAGTAGACGACCTGGTTCTGGCAGTCAGGAGGCCGATGGTGTTGACTCACAAGACACCAGAAAAGTTTGAGCCCAAGTGGGAAGGACCTTTCATCATAGAGACGGTATACTCAAACGGTGCTTACCGCCTCGCTAAACCCAATGGGGACTTGTTCATGATGCCCATCAACGGCAAGTTCCTAAAGAAGTACTACTCTTGACATCTTTCAGACATGTACTTCCACTAAATCAGATGCTTTTGGAACCCAGTGTTCCGTGGCATCCTCCAGTAGAAGGACAACCACGTCCACATCACCTCTGAGTTGTCCCCTTACGCCCTACAAAGCGAATCTTACACTCCGTAAGACTACGCTACCTATCATGTTTACCACGTCCACATTACCTCTGAGTAAACATCCCGTACAGACAACCCCTGCGTTGCCGTACATTGATCGCAGAACTTCCACGTCCATATTACCTCTGAGTAGTTCCGCGTATCCCCCAGAATCATTCCTACCACGTCTATAACACCTCTGAGTAGGAAGATTCCGTCATTTGAATCCCATATTTGCCACGTCCACATCACCTCTGAGCAAACATATTGGTTCTCTCAAACTTATTATCTGTACCTAAAAAACCAAGGTGCAAAAAGATAATAGGTCCACACAAATCATCAAGTTCATGATAGCAAAAATGAACACATAACAAAAAATTTTGTATTTCTTTATTCTAAAAAAAGGAGTAAAGGATTACACCCTCCCCAGCAAGAGTTGCAAATATACAAAAAGAAGAGACTACAATCCCTAAACATCCCCAGGGTTGGCTGAAAGCTCTTCAATCCGGCGCCTCAAGTCTGTCGCTCGAGTCTCCACAGTCGCTAGGACCCGACGTTCAGCTTCTTGACGCATCGCCTCTATGGCCTCAGGAGAAGTGTCATCCTCATGCTTCTCATCCAGCTGCTGCCGCTGCTGAGCCAGAGTAAGAGCCCGGTAGGTGAAAGCTGCTTCTTCCTTCTTGAATGCTACATATTCAGCCTGGGCACGCTCAGCATCTAATAGGAGTCGAGCCCGCTGGTCCTCAAGGTGGCGAATCTGGGCATTAACCTCCGCGATACTAGCATCCAACGCAGTTCGTAACTCCACCTTCTCCTGCGTAGACTGAGACAACTGCTCTACTGCAGCTTCAGTCTCTGCCACTTTCGCGTTCCCAGACACCCACGGTGGCCTGATAAGAGGACTCAATCTCAGCAATCAGCTTCTCCTTTTCTGCGTCTATCAGGACGGAAAGATCATTCCGCTGGATACGCTGAAACTCGGAAAGCAGCTGATCCAGCTCAGCCACCGAGGCCTCCAAAATCTCGGCCATATGATCATGGCACTGGTGGAGACGTATCAGGTTGATGTGTAGAAGCGCCATAGATTTTGCCATCGTGAAACTCCCATTGGTGTTCATCACTGTCGACACCCCTTCTGCAGCATCTTGTACACTACCTCAACGATGAATTTCACGTACTCATCCGCATCCGTCAACACTTGTGGTGTCATGGCAGGAGTTGGAGGAGCTACCCAGGATGGCGAACCTGAAGAAGACCCGCCGATCTCAATCTGTGAGGTTTGAACATCGACCTCAGCAGACTCTCCCGCACCAGGAACTTGAATTCTGCTACCAGCGCCAGATGCCAAGTGCAGAAGGAGTTGGGTGGGGCATCGATATCGTCCCCCAAGTCAAAGAAGCAACAGAGGGCTCTTGCATCAGCAAGCCCTTGCCCTTTCCCGGCTCAAAGGGACTATCAGCATCCGGAGCTGCCTCCTCCACCACCGAGGTGCGATCTATAACCAGCGCGGAGCCATCCTCTGGCAAGCTAACCGATCAGCTCCCATTTTCTGGCGGGGCGCGTCTTCTGGGGTCGGGCTCGGCAGACGAGTCTCCCCCTCATCATCGAATCCCTCCACGGGGACCAAATCTGTCGCCACCTCCCGGTCGACAGCCACCTCAGCTTCCATTGCTGAGCCTGGGGTAGGCTCGGCAACGCTACAGCCGACCTCCCCGCATCATGACAATGAGAGGAATCGACCCTCTCCTCTGTTGTAATCACGTCTGTTGCCACCGCAACAGACTCACGCATCTCTGGAGGAACGTCTTTCGAAGACGACGAACTCCACTCCACCTCTTCATCTGGAAGCCCCGTATCCGCAGGACCCTCAACGTCCAAGGCCCCCACGGCGGCTTGCACTATCCCGGAAGCTGCTACATCCTCAGCCTACCTCCTAACATAATCTGGAGATGCCGGAGTCTCCACAACAACGACATCATCTGGATTCTCCTCCATAGGAGACATCATAATCGACGGAATACATTCTTCAGATGAGCCCGCCATCGTCTTTGGCTTGCTGCCACCAGACTTTGGAGTACTGGATCTCCTTTTGAGCGGCTCCTACAAAAAGAAAGCATAAGTCACACGAAATATGGATACTGAATTGGACTATATGGGACACCCTTACCTCCGTAGGTGTTGAGTCCGATGACACAGTCGGTGACGATGCCTTCTTCTGCCTCTTTGACGCAGAAGAGCCAGCCTCTGTATCCGCACGTCTTTTCGGTTGATCAACCGAGGGTTCTGCCTAACACCCTGGGGATGCGGCAGGGGCACCTCGATGACCCACCTCTGGCGGACGATACGATCGAGCCCTAGCCAATATGTTCCCGGTCACCGCTAACGGGGTGCCTACAACAAGACTGGTCTCCCTATCATATCCGGGAGGCATGGCAGCCATAACATAGTAAAATTTGGCGGCTGAGAAAAGAATCGACGGTCGCGGATTCTGGACGGACAGCGTAAAGCGAACTCCGATACATCCGGTATTGTAGTAATGCCAAGCTCGTGCACCATCCAGCAAGCTTCCAGTATACCCAGGTTGATACTGGGATTATCCAGCATCAACTGAGCATAACCAAATTGCCGTGCAAAATGGCTCGGTAAATACGGTTCCAAGTAACACTGGTTCCTGTTTCGGTACACCAGATGGGACGGCCGGATACTTTGCAACCAGTGGAATCCCCATGGAGGCAGAGTGGTGGCATCTTCACCCGAATCCATTAAGTCTTCACCGGCCTCAAAACCCGAAAAGACAGGACCTACTTTTGTGATCTCCCACCCCTGAAGGCGGGATAAAACCTTCCTGCAAATCGGAACGCCAGAATGCAACCAGCTCCTCTGGTGAAACGGCGAAGGAATGCATCTCCGGCCCTATGATCTTCTTCTGAGCCCGGACTCATTATATTTGGATGGTGTAAAATTAACCACCCCATCAGATAGTGAAATAGCAGTTCGGCACGTGGGAAGTTGTCATTCCTACTGCGATCATGAACCACGTTTCCCGCAAACTCCCGTAAACCTCACAGCAGGTTACACACCATCGCGGGAGAAGAGCCAGGCGCCGGCCGAAAACCAACTTCACTGCTGGCAGGATTAAGTTTCGGGTCACCCTCTCTACGGAGCCTGACCCGCCCGAGAAGACGTAATCCCGAAGCCAAACCATCAGATATGCAGCTAACACTGCTTTCGACGACATCCGATGAGTAAGGTGCCAGAAACAGCTATAGGAGGGTTCATCCGACTCCCGATCCTCGTTTTCCTGGGGATTCTTCTCACCTAACCTGCTTATTTCGGAGAGCACTTCGCTACAGGAAAGCGCTGGCGGAGTGGTAAATTGAGAGGGATCCGCCTTGTCTTGCTTGAAGACGTAATCCCTCCAGGCGATCACATGAGGTTGCGACTCGCTCTTATCCCTCTTCTGCATATAGTAATGATGACTCGCCACTTCCTTGAAGACGGCCATCATCTCTTCAGCTTTGTCCCCCAGGACTTGAAACTCCTCGTTGGTCGGGAAGTATTCCTCATAAGGTTCTGACCCCCAAGGGAGCCTTGACACTTCGTATATTTCATGAAGTGCGAGTCCCAGCTCCCCCACCGAGTAAAGAAAGTCCTGGTCTGGGTGTTAAACATCTCCAGGAGCACAAGGAACATATGTCGGTTGATGTCAACACCTGCCTGAGTAGCACGGATCGTGGCAGTCAGCCCCATCTCTTGGAGTTCGGTTTGAAACCGTGACAACATCCAGAGTGTCAGCTTGTCCCATTTAGCAACATAATGACACCAACCCTCTACCCGAAATTCACCTTTCGGGTACGATCGCTCCATCAACAGCATGCGATTGGCAAAAGTTGAAGCACCGAAAGCAAATGTATTGATGGGAACATCACTGTAAATTCTCCCAGGACGTAGAGTCCGCCAGATGAAAGATGGCCCAGACCGCACGACGGCCAAAGTATCCCTTTGATCGGAGGTAGAGTCGATCTTGAGGATACCTGCCACCACTCCCCCCTGGGATGGGGTTAATTCCCAAGACATCCTCCTCTTGGAAGCAAGACGACAGAAGGCCGTCAAAGGCCATTGACGTTCAAGTTGCTTAACAGTCATATGCACTCCTCTCGCTGTAAAGAACCAATCTTCCTTGACCTTCACATTTGCTTCAATAGAAGTAAGGCGGTCTCCAAACAGAAACTCGGGCTTCAGAAAAGTCACTTTATCAGAAGTGGTAGATTTCAAAACGTCATGCTCCATCATCCGTTTGAGGAACCCATACGGTTGTTCCTGGATTTGAGTCATTCTTTCGGGAGGCTGATCTAGCATGATAGCAGCACGAGCAGGATTTATCACCTCCTCATCGTAATCTACTCCCATCTGGCAGATGGCAGCATCCAGAAGCACTTCGTTCAAGAGTGGGATAGTCATCAATACTGAGGTTCAACAAAGAAGACAAAGATTCAGGGATGTTACAAACAACAAAAGAATCTGAGCCTCGTTCTCATCAAAAGCGCATCAGGCTCATGCACATCTAAAAAGGAGCTTCGGTGCATCATCTGGGCTTAAACCCATGCGCGTCAGTAGTGAAGCTTCGACGCATCTTCAGGGCTTAAACCCATACGCGTCAGCAGTGGAGCTTCGGTGCATCTTCAGGGCTTAAACCCATGCGCGTCAGCAATGGAGCCTCGGCGCATCATCAGGACTCAAGGTCCATACGCGTCGGCGTATGTATGATACAGGAACGGGATGATAAAACTCACCAACTACCGATGGCCGAATGTCAACAGGCGGACGGGGAACATCAGCCGCAGCAGCCTCTACAGGTTCTTTCCCTTTGCCTCGTCCCTTGCCAGCACCGCCGCGAGGAGTCTTTGGAGCCATTTCTTGAAAGGAGAAAGTTAGGGTTTTTTCGAAGAAGAACTCTAAAAGACAAAAGCAAAGAGAGGAATCAGGCTAGAACTCTCTCTCTCTTCTTCTCACGCCTATTTATAGGCTCAATCGCACGCGTGAACAGATGAAGTGTGACCTCAGCCGCCGCTTCGGGTACTACGAAGATAACTGCAGATAAATCTAAAAAGATCATCATTAATCTTCTTGGTTATCGAGGCGTTATTACTTGCATTAACTGAGAGGAGCATGCGCCCCGTCACTGATACACGAAGTATCCATGTGCCCGAACAGACATGCGCCCCAACCACCATGCTTCTTATTCAAAGTATTCCAAAACTTGACCAAAAAGTGTTGAAAACTTTGAAGGGGGTCTTGTAGAAGCATAGAATTTCACGATCAGAAATCCTATGCGCAAACACAACATGCACCAGGAAGTTCAGACAAAGTACTTTGACACAGCAAAACAAGAATATAGACATTAAAAGAAGATTTTTTATTTTCTATTACATGTCTTAAAAAGGGCTGTACAAAGGAGAACTTCTACAAAAAGAAAAGACCCTAAGTCTACAGCCAGGTGCAGCATCATCATGCGCTCTCGAACAGGCGCATCTCAATATGCGCTCTCAGTCAGGCGCATCCCACCATGCGTTCCCAGCCGGGCGTATCCCTTCAGCAGCTCAGTTATGTGCCACCCTTCCAGCCAGGCTCACCGCCGTCTAAATGCTTCGACTAATGAAGCATTTATTGAACAGAACGAGGGTGGCAATCAACCCTCTAGCTGGAGGAAAAGCTCCCCAAATCGAGGAAGAGAAGAGCACCGCAGGTCAACCTGTGGCCAGGGGAGGCTTCGAAAGAGCCTCCAAAGACGAAGGAAGACCGCAATCGAAACCGTGGCTAAAGGAGCAGCTTTCAACACAACCAGAATGGGCAACACCCACTCTGACAGAAGAAAGAGCCCCCAAAGCCGCAGCACCGTAATTCCGATCTGCGGCTCTTCCCACATAACGGAGACGAGGCTCGAGTATCCCGATCTTTGGATGCAACAGGCACCTTCCGTCTGCCTCGGAAACCCTCGACACCGACTTTTGGATGTAACAGTCACCTTCAAGTGCATCTATAAAGACAATGCATCGCATCTTCACCCTCGGGAGCATCTCATCAACAGAATGTGCTCGAGCAAACAAGTTCACTTCGGGAGGACGTGAGAGAACGAGAAGCAAACTCTCTCCATGCCACTATTTATAGGCCGGGCAAATCAAACCCATGCGCCATGTGGCTGGCTCTCCGAATCCCGTGCAATGAATTTGCATTAAATGGATGAACATGACGCTTCGAATTTAGCCAAATCAAAAACGGCTATTTAAAGCACTCGAAGAACGTAATAGTCGTACCAAAAGACGTGTCATGCGGCCCCATGCGCCCAGTCAGACCGCGCATCACATAGACGCGCCCCTCAGCACCAAGCGCTTCATAAGCATGCGCCCCCATGCGGCCCCATACGCCTAGTGGAACGCCGATCGATGCGCCCACTCGATAATCCATTACCTGTCAAAGAATATTAAATGCTAAAGTCTGACAGAGTTGGCAGCACGTCCTCCAAAGACTGCAGTTGACAGCTTTTTCAGAAAACGAAGTATCGCCGACGTCAGCATCATCATTACTTCCTTCCGACGGTTACAAGCCATGTGGTCGCCCAAACCATCTCGCATGCGCCTCCGCAGCCATGCGCCCAAAGCTCTGCATGTACCTCAAAAGCCATATGCCTTAGACTTTTCTCTGATCCTTAAAGACATAAGTAAAGTCACTACTGAAGCTCTGTATGTGCCTCAAAAGCCATGCACCTCAGACTTTTCTTTGATCCCTAAAGACAGAAGTAAAGTCACTACTGAAGCCTCGCATGTGCCTCAAAAGCCATGTGCCACAAATTGTTCGTGACTCCCAAAGGTTACGAGCTAAAGTCTCCTCATGCGCCCAATCCCAGGCACATCCTACCAGATCACTCTCCACCAAATTCGAGATCTTCGAGCCATGGGCCTACGACACGTGTCCTTTGACTCGATTCACCCAAGATCTCAGCAACAAAAGATTCTTCCTCCTGCTACGTGCCAGCCCACAATAGCAGCATGAAGAATTCAACTCCTCAATTAGGGTGCAACGTCCATGCGCCTCCATCAGCAATCACCACGTGGCGTCCCCGCGTCTAGGCGTATCCTACATATGCGTGCATGAGCAGCCAGCCTACAGACTATAAATAGAGAGATCATTTCCTTCTTACACACATACAGAGACGAACATACATATACAGAAAGAGACATCTTACAACCACCGAGGCAGATACAGACACTAAACGTCTTCTTCCTCTCCACAAGCTCCAGCACCCAGAGCAACCCAGATCTTCAGAGAACCGAGAACCGTCGTCAGATCGTCAACGGAGTCAACGCATTACCACTCGCTCCATCGGCACAAGGGACCCAGATAAACAAAAGTGTACTCCTAGGACTACGTCTAAGTCCTATATTGTAACACTGTTCTGTTTGTATTGAAATTTCCATCAAAAGATTTTAATGGCAAACAGATATAAGTTGGCCTGAAACATGAAGGAATTGAAGTCGTTCATGGTCGGTTGGTGGAGAGGGCGACCACCCAATTTTTTCTCGGAGCTCGCGATCGTGTTAAAATCTCCAAGGCAGAGCCACAGAAGGTTATTGAGGGAGCTGTGGGTGTCCAAAAGGGTGTTCCAGAGCTGCCTGCGGTCGACGTAGTCGCAGCTGCCGTGAACAGCAAAAATAAGGGATTGGAAAGGGAGGGAGGGGTGTTCCACCCAGTATGAGAGCGCCTAGTCATGGTCGAGGACGGTATCGAAGAGGCATCGTCGAAGCAGAGGATCCAGATGTCGTAACACCCAGCAATGGCGTTCGAGAAACCGAGCTGAAGTTGGTGTATTTGAGTTTCCTCTAGGGGATTTTGGGTTCGATGATAACTATAATGTCGATCGTCTGGATTTTGATAAGGGTGGTCAACTCCTTATGGTAGGTTTATTGGCCAGCCCTCTGACATTCTAAGCTAGGATGTTAACCATTAGCGGGATTGCGATTGGGGGTAGGGTTGAGCTTGGTGGCTGACCTGGTGGTCATGGCCGGTGGCTCTTGAGCTTGTTTCTTTTTCTTATTTTGATGAGTTTTGGGGACCCTTTGGGCTGCTGCAGGGGTTCCTGTCGTTATTACTCGGAGGTTCAGAGCCTCGCTTCCTGTGTCATTCTTCGAAGGGTTGACGAGTTCTGTCTCAATCTCGGCTAGAGCGCTGAGGGGGTTATTGGGGTTCAGGAAGCCGGCCTCCCGGGCTTGACGAATCCTGGCCTCATATTCTAGGTCTAAAGACTGTACGGCCTCGACCGGGTGGAAGGAGGTGGGTAAATCAACTGGGGCCGGATGGGTAATCAGCGCCAACTAGTTCTCCCTAGAAAAATTCGAGGTGACTATAGCTAGAGCTACGGCGTTCTCATCACCTTTATCGAGCGGGGACTTATCGGGGAGGAGGTTAGCCTGATCATCCATGGCACGAGCTGGGTTGAGGATCTTGAATTTGTTGAGGAGGGTGATGCATGCTGGCTGTATGACCTCGATCGGGTGGGAGAAGCTGGTAGAATCGACTGGGGCAGGGTGGATAGTCAGCGCCAACTGGTTCTCCCCTTAACGTCCGAGGCAATGATGGCTGAAGCTACGGCATTCTCGTCACCTTCATTGATCAGGGATTTATCGGGGAGGGGGTTTGCCTGATCATCAGTCGCCTGAGATGGGCTGAGGATCTCGAATCTGTTGAGGAGAGTTATGCATGTTGGCTTGTTTGGGACCAAGCCATTATTCGACTTTGAGGGAGCACGTGGGCTGGGGGAGCTGTCATTTTCTGTGAAGTGGAAGTGGGAGTTGGGGAGGGGAGAATAGGTTCTGTGGTGGGGATTTTTTTCGCCCTCGGGGATGGAGTCTTTTTAGGTACTTTCTTCTTGAGCTCCGGGTGGGCCTTGAAGCAACGCTTTGAGAGATGGCCTCTAATCTGGCAGTACTTGCAGAAGCTTATATTGTTGTCGTACTCAAGCATCTGGGGGTGTGTCTGTCCTCCTAGCTCTAGCTGAATAAGCGTTGGGGGTCGGAGGATATATCGATCTCTACGCAAATCTTAGTGTAGTTGCCTTTAGAGAGGTTGCATGTTTCATCTGCGATGGCTACCAGGGTCCCGAAGGAACTAGCAATTCTCTTGAGCGCTGCCGGTGCGAAGCAGACTAGGGAAAGATTCGGCAGGGTGATCCACGTCGAGATAATCTTAGAGTCGACGTTGGGGTTAAAACTAGGGGACCATTTAGCGATCTTCACGCTGAGTGATCCGATGTTGGTGGTGCCCTTAGCCCAGACCAAGGAGCAATCTGGGTCGGAGGAGAGGTGGAGGAGGAGTGTTTGGAGTCCAATGGTGCGACCTTGTAAGCAGATGAAAGACCCCAGGCTGTGATGGCATTTTTGATAATGGGCAGTTTGGGGCATCCTGACTGGAATTTCAGCACAAAGGTCCTCGAAAAAGAAGAGAATAATGAAGAAATTTCGTCGGGGGAGAACGGTACTCTGATGGTTTGTCCTTCGGGTAGTGTAGAGAACTCGATCTCTGGAAGTTTGATCTCCTGCCTGCTCGGGGGCAACTGCACTGCCCGATCTGGCCGCAGAACCTCTGCAAAAGAGGGGGCGATGGATGGCGTCGAAGAGCGCCGGTGGGGGGTGAAGAATGTTGCCCGGAGGGGGAGTGGTGAGGAAAGATGGATTGAGCAGATACAGCGCCGTGATCCGAGTGGGATCCTCCGTTCTGAGAGCGACGACGATCGGGTCCCTCAGGGTAGCAAGGGGGGCTAATAAGGTCGTGCGCATGTCAACCGAACTTGGGCGCATGTGGCCTCCAGGGAACAGTGGCACATGCGCTCGGCCCGAGCCCCGCGAACACATGTACGCCAGCAGAAGAGAGAAAGGTCGGGACCCTGAAGTTGTGGGCGCATGCCCGGGTCCCGGCTGCGCAGGCGCATAGGGGGGCCACTGGTTAGCACAGGGAGCCTGACTGAGAGGCGCATGGTCGCATGAGGAGGGCGTGGGCGCATGTGCCTCCGCGGAGAGGGAAGGCGCATATGCCTGTGCGGATGGAGCGGGCGCATAAGGGCCGCGACGAGAGGTGGGCGCATGGCTCTCGGAAGTGAGGGAGGGCGCATAAGCGAGCGGAAAGTTCAAATTTGTCGATTTTAAATTTGAACTTCGTGGATGGGAAGGCTCGTCGACCAAAGCGACACACAAAACTGGCTGGCCGTGCGACGCCGACGATGGCGGGGGCCACCGGAGAGGAGGAGCGAGGCTGGAGGGGAAGGGAAGCTGAGCTCCTTTGGAGGCTCTAAGCGGAGCAGCCCGAAGGGGAATAAAACCAGCGACAGCGTAGGCGGGGGCCTGGACGAAGACCGGTGGCGGCCACCGGAGCTTCGGGGCGACTCCGGTGGACAAGAGGCCAACCATGTCCAGCTGGTCTCGGGTCTACGCTGGAAGGATGGAGCTCTCCGGCGCAAGGCAGTGACCATCGGGCGTGGCGCTCGCTCGATGGCGGGGAAGGTACGGGTGGGGGAGGCGATGGGTAGTCTGCTGGCACTCTCGGTACCGAGATGCCAAGGGACGGGTGGGGAGCTGAGGGTTGGGGGGAGCTAGCATCGGAGAATATATATATATATATATATATATATATATATATATATATATATATATAATCCTGATGGGCGATAGGGCTTCCTCGAGCGAGAAGGGCGATAGGGCTAGGGTTCCGAGGAACCCTCCTCCCCCGCGGCCGCCAGACCCCTCGTCGGTGGGGAAAAGAAAGCAGAAAGAAGGGGGGTCAGACAGTCTTCCCAGGTCGACGGCGGTTCCCCCTCTGGCGGAGAGGGAGGGCGGAAGCGGTGGTGGGGGGGTCTGGCGGACCCCCCAGACCTGCTGCAGGCGGCGATGACCCCTAGGCCGTGAGGGGGCGGGAGCGACGGTGGAGGGGTCGGGCGAACCCCCCAGGTCGGTGGCTAAGGTGTTGGGGTCGGTTCCAGGGGGGTCGGGTGCACCCCCTCCGGCGGTCGTGACGGGCTCGGCTACGGTTGGTCCGACTATGGGATCGAACGGGGATCGGATCTTTTCGGGTGTCTCCAATGCTCTGAATTTCGAATTCGGAGCAGGATCTTGATCTCGGGTGGGCCAGATGTAGGGAGAAGATGGACGACGGTTACGCGTCGTCGCGTGGCGAAGACCGGAGGAAAGGTAGGAGGAGGACAGGGCCATCTTAGGGATTGCTACACTGTTGACAGACGACAAGGCGGGTCAGGGGCACGGCCATCGGCCCGTGGCCCTATGGCGTCTGCTGGAAGATTGGTGGGCTGGCAGCCCAAGGCGACCACGGCAGATAAAGGGAAGATCAAGGTGGCAGAATATGGCGGTCAGGGGTCTGGGTCTTCCCTCCCCCCGAGGGCTGTCTCCAGGCCACGTGGGGCGACTCCACGGTAGGCTGGAAGGTCCTGGGCGGATATTTGTAAACCTGTGGGACCAAAAAGTCCTACATCGATGGAGTACGTGCCGCCGATTAAGGCAGGAGGGGTTTCTGGGCCTCGTTCCCTATGGTAGAGATAGAGAAGTTGACCGCCTACTAGGAGAATACTCTGGTTCTATACGTCCTAGGCAAGCCTTTCTACGGACGGATCCGGGGTTATGCGGCATGAGTCTGGCAGCCTAAGGGCAGTATAGAGTTCTTTGCTCGCGAGAACGGCTTCTACTATGTGAAGTTTGGGCTTGCGGAGGATGTCGCAAGGATCTTGCAAGGCGGCCCTGGACTTTTAATGGCAGGCTAATCATTCTAAAGGAATGGACTCCAGAACTTAGATGTGAGAGGGAAGTCCTGAATGCCATCCCTGTATGGATTCGCTTCTCTGAGTTCCCTATCCGGTTCTGGAGTATCCATTGCTGATGCGTCTGGCGAGCTTGGTGGGCACCCCAATCAAAGCGGATGAAGCTACTGCCTTCCGTTTGAGGTTGATGTACGCCGGATTTATGTGGAGATTCGGGCTGGAAGGAGTTACCAAAGATAGTGGAATATGAAATTCCTTCTGGAGAGGTGTAACCCAAATGTGGAATACGAATGGGTTCCACCTACCTGTTCTCGATGTACTTATTTTGGGCATCTGGCCAGTGCTTGTCCGGTAGTAGGCCCTCAGGTGGAGCCTAATATTCCTCTTAGTGAGGTCCCAGATTCACCCTGTGACATGGATTCCAAGATGACAGTGGAGAGGAGGTCTTGGTGGGAGGGGCTACTCCTCCAGTGAGTGATGGCG
>JANAVB010014252.1:0-65000 GCA_029216955.1 Iris pallida
AGGATGTTGTAAGATACATCTGAATTGATAACATAAAAGATTGCCTTAGTTCAAAGATCACCAATTTGAATCTTCAGACGAATCTTCCCCAATGGTTTACTCTTTCCACAGTTGAAACCAACAATTGTTGTACTAGTGTAAGTCAACTCACTAGTAGGAATCCTCAAGGGTCATAGCATACTCTGAAGAATAATGCTAATAGAAGACCCAGGATCAATAAAAAATCATGTCAATTTTAGTAGAGTCCATATACCCCGTATAACATAAAGGCCTGACATGTCGATTATGCTTTAACAACATATCATATTGTATGAAAGTAATATTAGGAATTGATTCCATCACACTGTGGCATTGGGGACATGATATTGGTACATTGTCAGGACTTTTGAGCTGAGCCAAGCATGAATCTGCTTGTAGCAATGCTTCACTCAAGGTTTTCCAACTTTCTTTAGAAAGTCGGAGAAGCTCAAAGATAGATAGTCTAGCCGGAGTATTGGCTAACTGGACTAGTATGTCAAATTTATAGGATTTCATCACCCCTTGATTTGAAGCAGATTTCAGCGGGACATCAAAATGCACTGCCTTCTGTTTTCCATTTTCAGCCACTGGGGTTTGGAAGGCCTTGTCTCAGCAGGAACAGAAGATGACTGAGTTGGTAGTGTTTCAGTAAGGTCCTCAGCTTCTTTGGAAGTCCCTTCATAATCTTTGTGGTAGTCCTTCCCAGATCTTGTACCAGTAAAGGCTTCTTCTTCAGACTTAGGAGAATGAAGTACCATATTACATGATTTAGTCTTCTTCTTATGGAGATTTTTGCGAAGGACTTCAAATCCCAATCCGACAGAGGATTTCTGGTCGTGAATTTGTAAAGGAAGTCGCATACCTTTACCATAGTTCAAGCCTTCTACTTTTTGAAAGTTATAACCCATCTTTTTATGAGATGGACCGATTGTTGACTGTACATATGAGTGGGTAGTGGACTTTCACAAGATGTTTCAGCAGATGAAGAAGGAATGGAGACCTCTGCTTTCACCAAAGTGGAGGCTTTCGGTGCAAGAGGTGCAATCCCAACCGGAGCTTTCTTATAAGCAGCAAAAACTTGTTGTACCCTGTACAAAGGGACACTGTTCATTGCTAACCACTGCTGATGAGTGAGCTTTAGTTTGGTAGGAGGAGCCAAACTCAGAGGGCATATATTCAGACCTCGTAGTCTATCTTCCAAAGGGATGCCATCCCATAGATGATCAGAATTATCATGATCTGTGGTAACAATATGATAAGTCATATTGCAAGTTCTGACTTTTTTACCTTTCTTGGATTTTAAAGTTTTATTTTCATGTTCCATTTTAGGTACTAAATCAGAATGCACCCACATGATTTCACTATTTTTCAGGGTGAGAGGCACTAATTCTTCACTTTGATCCCTGGGTGGTGGAAGATTTACAATCTTCATCGTCGCCTTCGGAATTGGGACAACTACATCAGGAACTTGCTGTGGAGGAAAACCCCCAAATTAAAGAGAAATTATATTGGTTGTGACCGTATGATCATTATTAGTTAAAGCAATAGCTTTAGTATTTATCAATTCTTGAATTTTCTTCTTCAAGACATAGCAAGCTTTTGTAGGATAATTTATGTATCTATGATAGATACAATACTTGGGATTATCAACCAGATCCACTTCATTAGGTCATTTTGGCTCTGGAATCTGGAGTTCACCACTCTTCACCAGATATTGGAATATTCCGAGAATATCACTGTCAACGAAAGAGTATTCCTCTTTCGGCTTAGAAGACTCTGGATTACTTGGTGTTGTTTTGGGTTTCGAAAGGTTTACCACTAAGGTTTCCTTTCCTTTCCCATTGCGATTACCAGAGTTATTGCCTGAAGAGGCTCTCTTTCCTTTGTCTTCTGAGGCGAAGATCATCCCATGTTCACGAACCAATCTTCCGTTGGTCTCAGCTGAAACTGCTGCTATAATAAACGAGGCCCAATCTGTGAATTGAGAGCCTGTAAAAACAGTGATGGAGGGTCGTAGATTCATTTTGCATGTATCAATCAATGCTGAATCTGGCATAACAGGAGGCATTTTCAAAGTAGCCTGTCGGAAACGTTCAATAAACGTCCGAGTATCCTCATTTTCTTTTTGTTAAATTTCTATTAAGGAGGACATATTCATGTCCTTTCCTCCTTCATAGAAACGGGATAGAAATATTGCTTTAAACTCGTCAAAAGATGATATGCAATTGTCGGGTAGACTACGATACCAGTCGTATGCTGAACCCGTCAAACACCCTATAAAGACTCGGGTGAGAAGAGCATCATTCTTCTGTAGATGTACAATCATAATATCAAAATAATTGATATATTGACTTGGACAAGACTTTCCATCAAATAATACCATAAATTGTGGCTTGAATTTGGGAGAAAAAGGCACATCATTCCAATGGGGAGGATAAGGTTGCTTAATCTCCAACCTCTGGAGCTGATCTTTGTGCTTAAGAACCTCAAACTGTGCTTTTAACTACGTACTTCTTGAATGGCTTCATTAGCTTGTGGAAGCACATTGATTGAATAGTGGCTGGATGTATCGTAACCCCCACCGGAAGTAATACATCCTCCGGAATGAGAGGATCCGGAGATACGGAGTTTTGATTGATAGCAGGCTCTTGACTCAAATTGTTCAAAGGTACGTCAACCCCTTGACTATCTTGAGTTTGCGTTGCTACCTGCACCAGTGTTATAACTGTTTGTCAACTGTTTGCTGAGTCATTATTATTTGATGCATATTTTGCATCATAGCAAGCATATCCTTCAGCGATTGTTCCACTGTCGAAAGACGTTATTCTGTATTAGAAGTAGAAGTCTCTGGTTCTTCTTCGATAACATAAGATTCAACCTCCCTTGAACATACAGAGGGATTGGTGTAGAGGTATGAATCAACTGCTATCAGTTTCTGACTCCAAGTACTGGCTACTCCCAGCCTCTGAATCCGAAGAATGCATGTTTAAAGGTCGTTGACTTCTTAAGCGAGTATGTTGATATACTCCTTCGAAAGAGTCGAGGATTCGGTTGAACCATTGTTGACCTGGAGTCTGGGACGAATTGCGTCTTGAACGTCGTCCTCTATTGACATGAGATGCCATATTAACTGATGCATAGGACAACTCATGTTCTTGGTCATCAATTTGTTGCTGAGGTATATTGTAGCTTAACCGATCGAAAACTGACCGTTTAGTAGCAGTACAACAACATTTGATTACAATTTGATGACACTCACAATGATAATTTTCTTGGGGGAGTATCACAGGAGATTTTCTATTTTTACGCTTTGTATTAGCAACTCGCGTAAATCAGAAGAAGGGGAAGGTGGTGTTTTTTTATTACATTTGGGATGGAAAAATGTTTAGTCCCTTGTGTAAAAAGAAGATTACTGGCTTCATTAGCAGAACCAAATTTTGTATTTTTACGTGCCTAAAGCTGTGTGCGTAAATCCTGAGATTTTTGTGCACAAAGAACACCATCAGTATTGCGCATAATCTTAAGGTTTGGTACTTTGCGTAAAGCAGTATAAGAAGGTTGTTGGCGTAAAACAGTAGTTTTGCCAAAATTTGTTGTCTCTTTGGACAAGTCAAAAGAATTGATTGTCATAAGAGACTTATTTTCACGCTGTACGCGTTTAGGCATATTCACTTTAGGTACAGAAGCACCATTGTGAAGTTTATCTACCATGTCACCGACAGGAGATTTGCCTTTACGCGTATAGCACAAAATAGAAGTATCTGCCACATCACAGACGGGAGATTTGCCTTTACGCGTAGAGCGCAAGACTTGAGCGTCTACCATGTCACAGACGGGAGACTGAATTTTACTTGCTGGGCACAACACTGAAGTAGGAACTGCCTCGTCACAGACGGGAGCCCCAACAACAGGAGTGGAAAGAATTCCCTTGCTTTCAGAGACAGCAGAGAGATCAGAGGGTACTTTGGACTTAGGAATCCAAACTTTTTGCACCTTCCGTCATTTTTGCACGTTGGAGCAGCGAGCACTACCCACAGTTCGGAGCATTTCTTCGTAAGCAGTCTGGTCAAAATGAACGACCAGAGTCTTCTTTGTCGATCCAATCGACACATCATCGTATGGAGCAATTGCTTTCTCGTCAGAGGAGAAAGTCGTCCCCAACAGAGTCGTCATTTTGTTTCACTTAACAAAATGCCCTTGAAAGGCTTTTGAAAGAAAACGAGAAAAAAGTACAAAAGTACAAATTGTTTCTGGGAAGTATTGCTATGGAAGTTTGATCTGAGAACGATCACTTTGTTCCTTGGACCACACGATGATCATAAAAAAACTGCTTGAAGATGAACAGCCGGAAGAACTAAGTCACCAGAAAGGTATCGACACAATGGGCACTGATGGCGAGGTCGAATGCTTTCCTACTTTGCTTCACTCTGTTCTTGAAGAAAAGTTGAAGAGGAATGCTCTAGAAAATCACTTTGCTCTCAAAGTATCTGGGCTCTCATCTCTATGTGATCTGTTGTCTTTTTTATTTTAAAATTTAGTCTATTTATAGATTAGAACCTCTGTGCGTAAAAAGTAACATAATTGGGTCTCTACGCAAGTAACTGCCACCCACGATTGAAAATCAACCTCTACGCGTGATGACACGTGTCCCATATAGAGTTGTGGTATCTACGCATGGTGACACGTGTCCCACAATTTCACCAAACTGGAGAGAGCATGTACACACGTTCCTCGATAAGTGTGGCATGAAAGCCACGTATGTAGACCACGTTCTCACATAACCAGGAAAAGCTAAGCGTAAAATAGCCCAAAATAAGCTTCCCGCGTAAAGTGGCTAAGAAATAGCCTTGAGCGTATAACTAGCTCAAATAAACTTTACGCACACAAAAGTAGCTTAGATAGCCTTGAGCGTAAAAACTCAAATAACTTTCATGCATAAAAGAAGTGGTCTTTTGAGCGTAAAGTAGCTCATTTGCACATTAAACGACAAATGTTGGATTTGGTGTAAAAATTTTCTTAGCTTCTGTGCAATGTTCTGTCAGAAAATCATTCTGTCAGAATAGTATCACGCGCATTAAATACTATCTGGACAGTCTGTCGCTCTCGTGTAGCGTTTGAGGATGGCTCTTGCGTAAAGGAGCTCGCGTAGAATTTGAATTTTTTTGATCTCCTCGTAGAGCTTGAATCTGACTTAATAAAATTCCAAAAATGGGCCTTACGTAGAGTTTGACTTTGCGTAAAGTTCTCACCTTCTTTGACCTAGTCCATGAAATTTATTTTATGCTTCTACATTCCAATCCTGAAATTTCCTTCCAGCCTTGGTCGCCGACAGCACCTTATGGCGTACCGACAGTTTCGACCCCTTCTCGGCCCCTCGTAATGCTCCGCAAATATTTTTTGTAAAGCTAACATAGACCTATACAATCATATAAGCTCCCGTACATTTACAACCTCTTCTAGTACAACAAAATAGCCCTAGAAGTCACCCGAAGTCCTAAATCCAAGTCTGAATTCGTTACAACATATATACTATTTTGCATCTAGGGTTTCATATACTTCCCCATCTCTTATTTTTGTGAAACCGAAAATAATGGAAATATCTCTGTGTCTATTTTCACATTCGATTGGCCATCCATAGAGTTCCAAATGGTTTGGCCAGAGTGTCCATTCTACGACAGGGTGTCCGGAATGGACCAGATCTGTTGTAAGTGGATTTTTACCTATTTTTAGCCGATTTGATCTTATAATATTTTTGTAAGAAACTAGACATCTAGAGCTTTCCAACGCATATCATTTTACTGAGTTTTGAGTTCGTTTAGTATCCACTACAAGAAAAATACCATTTTATGACGGTTAAAAAGCGTCATATAGGACAATTTGACGGTTTTTTTGAAGCAGACAACCGTCATGAACACGAGTGTTATAAAAGTTTAGAAAAACCGTTATATATGACTTGCCTTTATGTGACACTTTTTTATTAAAAATGACATAATTAATTCAATTATATATAACACAAAATTTGAAAATGACATTAATATTAACATTATATATAACATATCTATCCTAAAGCGTTATGAATAGGTTATATATACATAACGCTTGTTAAAATGATCTGGTTCTGAAACTATTTAGAAAGCGTTCATGAAATGTTATTAAAAGAACTTATACATGACACTTTCTAATGTTCTGTTCTTGTCATTCACACATATATATCACCTGTCAATGCTCATAATTCAATACGTTATAAAAAAGCATATTAATTTCCTAAAATATGAAATTTAAGGAAACATTTGAAACATTTCATTAAAAATATCCAAATATCACATCATCATAATTACATTTCAAAATATATCACTCTTTTTTAACTTTTGTTTCTCCAACGTATCACCATTACATTTCAAAATCCAAAAATGTATACATCTTTCCCCTTTAGGACAGCTGGCCTCAAAATATGGAGACATCATTCACCAACACCAAATTGTGACATCCCTTCAAAAGCCAACATTGTATATCTCTTCAAAAGTCAACACTGTACCCTACAAATAAAGGTAGTACAAAAAAATTATTGATTTATCAAACAAATAAGAAGACAAACTTCAGAAAACCTCTCTACAGATACCTGTCAAACTATACATTGGCTGCAGATACACATTTCCCCACAAAATGAACCCTCTATATATACACATTAGAAAAAAGTTATCGTATAAAGATTACTGCCTACAAATGCAAGACACTTACCCATGATCCAACCGATGTCAAATTTGGACCCATAAAGATTACTGCTTGCCTCTATTCAGCCGATGTCAAATTTGGACTTTGTAGTAAAAGAAAAGACGAGAAGAAGCAAAGAAGAGGGAAAAAGTAACTCTTTGTGTAAGATTCTCTAAAATAACAAAAAAAAGCTCTCCCTCTGAATCTTCAATCAGTCAGAACACTTTGGAGCGTAATTATATCAAAAAGATCCAGACTTCCCAAACAATTGGATATCGACAATATTATAGATAGAACAAAGGAAGCAGCTTAAGTTGCTAATATGTAACAAGCTAAAGGGATGATAAGACTAGAGAGTATGAAAGATTGACCTGCAGATTCTGGTTGTCTCCATCTTTGTATCCCCCACATGCTCTTGCAATTACAAAGGATGAAGCAGCTTAAGTTTCTAAATATGAGTGTGAAATCACTCCAGACAGCTCATATAGGGGACCCCTAACAGTGCACTAATGCGTTGCAATACACATGACCAATCGAAGGTTTCCCATTCTTCCCAGCTCTTCCACTCTCCACTCTTTCCCACTCAGTTGCAGGCACTTGCAGACTTGGCAGTAGATTTGATGACATTTGGGATAAGAAAAGATTTAGAGGCCAAAAGCTGTGTTGAAAATGCTAGTACTTTTTGTTGTGTCCAAGAGAACATCTCAAGCTTTCAGAAAAAAACTAGCTTTAGAAAAGAACAAGCATCTTAGAATTGATCTTATTGAAGCAACAGTTCAAATATTCAGATGTACACAGTAAACTACCAGGATGGCAAGCTTAGAAATTTAAAATATGCAAGCTGCCACTTACAATATTAAGAGATGTAAAAACTGTAAATCAATTTACAACAAAAAATGAAAGGTTTACCTCGAGAAGTTGTTCCTCTTGCATCATTTTCTTGTACACAAAGTTTATTGATAGGATCTTCAGCTTTTGTAGACAGCCTAGCTGCTCCAGAAAATTTCAAATGTGTTATTTTACTATCTGTGAGTCAATAAAAAAATAAACCGACAATAAAAAAACTAGAACAAAATACATGTCTGTATCTGAATCTACATGTAAGCAACCTAGGTTCTGATACTATTAGTATCCATACTGCAGTTAAGCTATTTACATAAAACAAACATTATTTTATGAGTGGTGCCTCAACTTCAGGTGAAGAGTCCTTGTTCACCTACATTGAATGATAAAATATTGATGTATCATTGCATATAGGTCAGGTTTTCCAAGAACTTTTAACCCAATCGGCAATCATCATGAAAAATCAACAAATATTATTCAGTCAATATCTTTATAAAATTCAAATATCAAACATAGTTCAGGAGGCACCACAAAGTGTTCCACCTTTACGAGCTTCTGTTTTTTTCCAGGCAAGGTAAAGTAACATATAAAACATAAGTCCATATATTTTTTCTCCACCTGGAAAAAGGTTGTGTCCGCTCCTGTGTGCTCCTAAGGTTTAGCTTGGCCTGTAGACATAAATGGACCTTGGTTCTAAGATATAGGCCTATATGGCTGCAATTGAGCTGAGTTAAACTTGGAATGTTCAAGTTTGGCACATTTATGATATCAAATTATCAAGTAAAGCTTAAGCTTAAATTTATAGAGACAAGCTCAATCTCAAAGTTCGAACATAAAAACTGTTTTAAAGCATAAAAAAACACTAGTACGTCAAAGTAAGAGATGTAGCCATAGTTACTTATAAAGACAAGCTCAATCTCATAGCTTCTCAAATTGTGCAGATGGATAAAAAGCTACAGCTATATGGGGTACAATCATCTGTTCTTTTTTCAGTGCCATCAAAATCCTTGTTAGGAAGATTTTTCAAGTGAGAGCGTCAGAGAAAAAAGATTATATTTTAATTGTTTCAATGTCGCGCACCTTGGTACATCCGATCCTTTAATTTTAGATGAACCAAACATTAAAAAAAAATATTTCTCCATAATTCCATTATGTTCCTTGTGAAAAAAGCAAATCTCATTTTATCTCATAGAATTCGTGAATCGTGCGGAAAATATTTTTATTTAATGACTCGATTCAATGAATTCCCTAAAAGTTGCAATAGACTTTCAATAGACTTTCAGAACATCAACACTTTCATGAACATAATTTTTTTTGGGCATATGTTATGCATAAGACATCAAGAAAAATACTCAAGTACATATGATAAAAAAGAGAAAAAAAATGACAAATTTTCCATGGCTCAAGAAGCTAACCAATGTAGCAAGTTTCGTTGCCAAACACTTCCTTGCTCCCTTTACAAACTCACGTGTCTCACCATACTGATTTTTTTTGTAATATATGAATCTAAAAAAAATGACTAGCTAAAAGAAAATATGAAATAATACCTTCCGATGATGAATCATAAGAACATCCCTAAAGAAGGCACTATTGCTACTGTCATCACTACTAGTACATGCATCATCTAATATCTGAAGTATGTTTTCATCCCCATCTTCCAACCGAGAAACATATCAGACATTTGATCCCACTCTCCCATATTCTAGGCAGCACAAGCTGTCTAAATTAATGAACTAAGAAAGAAGCTCGGTGAAGCAAAGGACGCAAGCATGTACTATGAAAGATGTACATGTTTGAATTAGATAACAAACAATAGAACCGTCAATACTTAATAGTTCTTTGCACTCTTTGAAAGTTTTTGGTCTTTTGGTTGTCAACAAGCAGAGAAAAAGTGTTGACCTAAAAAAGTAAATGCTACTCATAGAAGGCTCATAATAGCTACGTGAATAGTCTACTTATAGCCATGTTCTATAATGAATTAATGATCATGTAAGCTAATAGTATATGCATAACTTCATAAAGTTCATGTAAAAGTTCTTTGATAAAAGGGATGTTTCATGTAATTCTAATTCACAAGCCAATGTGACTCTTCAACTAAGAAGTGTACCTAGTGTGACTGCAAATAATTTAGAAAAAAATCCATTTCCCTCTCCTTTCCTCCTTGTACTTAATCTCTGTACAAAGAGAAAAGAGGTAGTAGATCAAAAGAACAAAGTCATCCTCCCAATAAAAAGCTAGTCAATTCAAATCAAACCCATTGATTCCTAAAATCCCCACTTCTAATATATCATATCACAGTCTAATTATTAAACCATCTCCACTGTTCTATTTCTTGACAGATATAGGAATCATGTAAAAAGAAGAAGAATCTTCATTTTTCGGGAGAACTACTCATCATTCAATTTTGACAGACAAGGCCAAAGCTTTTATCTCATCTTCCAACTAAAGAAACATCAAACAAGTACTCTAGAATTCAGATCTCGTGTGACTATCGGATCGTGCTACAGATACCGAAACGACATAGGAACTACAGAATAACATTTTACACACCAAATAGAAGGATATTCCAATAACTAATCAAAGAAAAAACATACATGCTAATAAATGAATAAGAGGAATCAAAATCTAACTGACCTCCATCATCTCCTTCCTTTGGAGGAGGCATGGCGCAAGCGGCCACTACCATGGAAATGGTTTATTGGTTGGTGAATTTTCAAGTGCCACAACCTTCTAGCATCTAAAGGAGGTCGGCATTGAGAAGGACCAAGAAATCCTAAAATAAAAAGATGGACAAGGATGGTCAGGGTTTAGCAATTTCTAAAACTTCCCAACCCAAAAAACCCTCAGAAATTGCTGCTATTGCCTTTCCCTCCTTCATAGAAATCCTGAATTATTCTACCAAAAATATCTTGCCATACCGATCTATGAAACCTTCTCTCCAAAAAATACAAGATATTATACCAATTGTAAAGGATCCGACATGAAGGAGGAGGAGGTACAACGGAGAGGAGAGAGGTGGGGATTTTGTACCTTACTGGTCCATCACCAATCCTCTTTCGAGCTAGAAACCCTAGAAATCAAATCGATTTGGGACGAGATCCCGATTTTGAGAACTATAATGATATAAATTGGGGAAAACCTATAATTATAGAAATTTAGGATAGAATTAGGGCAAACCCTTCACGATAAACGATTGGTTTGCTATCGGTTCCGGTCGTCGACGAGAAGATGATCGGAGTAGAGGGGCTCTTTCTCGTCAAAATCGTCTGCAAAATTCGTAGAAACGTTGGGGAAAAGAAAACCCTAAATTGAAAAAAATAGACTATTACAAGAGAGAGGAACTCACCTTCGTCGTCGGAGACCACAGCTCTCCCGCCCATGTCGAGGAGAAGAGAACAAACGTCGGAGCCCTTGACCTAGATTAACGAACGGATAAAAACCCTAGATTGGACCGCGACGGTCGACCATCAGCTTAAAAAAAAAGGAAAAAGAAACCCTAGCTATAGGAATTAGGGAGAGGGGGAGGTGGAAGAGAGCTTTGGGAGATGAGAAGTAAAATAAGAGAGAGAGAGAGAGAGAGAGAGAGGAACGAGGCTTTTGATTCAGGGATCGGGTTTGAGCGGAGGTTCGAACGGGATTCTAAATTTTTTTACCATTTTTATAACGATTGTGTATAATAATTTCACATGTGTGTGAACAATATATAACGCTTACCGCTATAAATCGTTATAATAGGCCAAACATTTTTCAGAACTGTCATATTATGTGGTATTGCTGAAATTCTGTAACATTTATATATGAACCATTGTAATAGCTTCTTTTCAAGCGTTATAACATGGTATTTTTCTTGTAGTGATTTATTAAAATTCTTGGCATTTGCCGTAAAACCATAACTCCGATAATCATGTGTTCGTGGTATCCAAAAGCTTTGAAACTTCATATACAATTACCAAATTAATTGTTGTGCATATTTTCATGATAAATATATAATTTTACATATTTTTTGTGATTTTTCCCAAATTAGAAATTTTTAAATATTTATTGTTTCGGGCCTCAAAGCGTATACCAAGTCTAGAAATAATGTTATAGAATCAATACAAGAGTTGTACACATATTTTTCTACAAATAAAATATATTAATTATTATTATAGAATATTTATAAATATTTTCCAAAATAAAAAGTGATATTTTTATGTTAATAAAATATTACTTTTATAGGTAGATTTAATAATATATATGTTATATTAAGTAGAGTAGTCAATATGACTACTTTTGATATAAATATATTATTACGGTCTATTTATGGTAAGTCCATATATAGTAAGTTATTAGTGTATTATTAATTGTAGAATATTTATTATAGGCGTACGCGACGGAAGTAGTGAGGACTTTGGAGTTGGTCAGACATACGCGCAGTTAGAGGTTACAGGCAAGTATACCTTGCCAACTTATACCGTATTATGTATGTTTATTTTCAGTCATTCTAGTTCATGTCTATTTCTTTCTTGTACTATCACATGATTCATGTACATGCCTTATGATGTTTCTTACTTGTTTCCTTATATGATACATGTCTTTCTTCTCTTGCACATATTGGATCTATGCTACACTATACTTGATTAGATTCCTATGTTCTTGTGCATTGACCTTAACTTGATCCGATTACCTGTATTTATCTTGACTTGACCTTGATCTATTATTAGACGTTGACTATACCAGACCACCTCGTTCGTGAGCTCCCATCAAGTGCGAATGAGACTTACTATAGTTAGGGAGTCCCCATCGACCTACTGACTATAGGACTGTGAGCTCCCATCGAGTTTTGGTTACCCCGATTTACTTATAGTTGTAGAAGCATGAAAATATAGGACTATGCGCCCACATGAAGAAGATGTTATGCGCCCACATGAAAAAGGGGCTATGCGCCCACATGGCCAAAGGGGCTATACGCCTATAGCATTTTCTCCATGCAGTAAATCATGCGCCCAAGTGTGGGCGCATAGTTTGCTCCCAACACTATGCGCTTAAGGCAGAAACGACCCTACGACCTGGTCAACATCTACGATCAATCATGGGCCGAGGCATACGGCTACGTCAGTCTCTACAAGCAGTCGTGCATCGAAGCATGCGGCCACGATCTTACCCACGATCATGCAGCCTCTATGCCCCTATACCCTATGTGCCCAAATGAACACTATGCGCCCGCAGTAAAATTAGCGTATTTTCTACATGTATGCGCATAACAGTCGTTTCAGTGTAAAATGACTATAAATAGAGGATATATGCCTCTTCAAAAGAACAGACAGAACAGAGAGCATTTCAGAGCCAAATTGCTGTCCTTCTTGCCAGTGAGCCGAGAGTTAGCATTTTCTTAGGTTTTCTTCCACTTTTGTAAATTGGAGTGTCAACGGAGTAAAGAAGCAATTGCCGCTCGATCTCCATCGTTCCATTTCCTAGAATTCTTTTTTGTACTTGGGGATTCTCAATGCAAGATCTCTCAAGTGTACTCGATTTGTAGTACTTTGCACTAATAAGAAAAGACAGTGATTCTTCTCTTTTTTTGTACATGTCTACAAAAATGGCGACTCTGCTGGGGAATACCTTTTCCTCTGGCGAGAAGGTGGTGACGCAATCCGATATCGCTAAAGTTGGAAGCACTCAGAAGATGTTGATCGTGAGGTTCGATCAATAAGTGTTCGAAGAGATGCTCTCGAGGGATGGCTCTACTCCCTCAAAACCAGTGAAGCGAAACAAGTCTCACAAGACTTGGCTTCCGAAGGCTCGTGCTGCATATCATACCAGTGCTGTAGAAGATGTGCAACCGAAGAACTCTGTCACGTGGGCGCATAGGTCTTCCACGTGGGCACATGGAGCTCCCTATGGGCGCATAGCTCTGCCACAGAGGCTCCTGATGCGAAGAAGGCTCATGCTGTTCAGGTCTCTACTAGCTCGGCGACTTCTCTCCTGAACAACCAACAACAGAGTATTCAACACTCGAGACTCGGCAAAGGAAAATACTACAATGCCAAGAATTGAAGTGCTCGACACTCTGGGCAAACTCAGCGATGCTTGTAAACGAAGAAGGCGAAACTAGGGAAAAGCGGTGCTGTTTTCCAAAGTATGCGCCCAGGGCTATGCGCCCAAAGAAGTATTTGGGCGCATGATTCTGGTCAGAAGGCTTCTGTTTTCCATAGACTTTCTGCACCCATGCGCCCAAGCTCTGTTGACCCCTTCTATGCGCCCACAGCTAGGAGGATAAAGCGTGCTGCCAGATCTCTTGAAAAGCATGCACCCAAAGGCATGCCCAAGGGCCTATGCGCCCACAGCAAAAAGGCAGACCCCGACGCGTATAGCACGGGGCTGTCTTCAGGGTCATCACAGAACTTAGGTGTGGGGGTTGCCCCTGTACACGAACTAAGTTCGGATGTGCGAACTTTTCTTACAAACCCATATGCAAAGCTTGGCAATGCATATGAAATGGGTTATAAGGCGAAGCTCCCTTCTGCAAATTTACGTGACATGATAACTCACAAGCGTAAAGTGAGGGAGATCATTACTACTCATGAGGTGCCTCTACCGGAGCACCCGTGCATGTAGAAGCAGGAAAAAATTTCAACAAATGAAGCCCCATGCGCCCAAGCCAATAAAGCTCCATGCACCCAAGTCAGTGGAGCTCCATGCGCCCAAGCCAGTAAAGCTCAATGCGGCAAAGTTAGTGAAGCTCCATGTGCCCAGTCAGTGAAGCTCCATGCGCCCAGTCAGTGAAGCTCCATGCGCCCAGCCAATGAAGTTTCATGCGCCCAAGACTAGCTCCCCCGAAAGGAGGGCACATAGCCTAAGACATGGCTATGCGCCCAAGCCTGACTCAGTTAAAGCCATGATCAAAACGTGTACCGAAGCGTACGGCCACGTCAGTCTCTACGAGCAGTCGTACACCGAAGCATGTAGCCACGTCCAGACCACGACCAACCCACGATCTCGGAGCCTGTATGTGCCTACATCCTATGCGCCCAAAGCAGGACTATGCGCCCACATAAAAACTAGCGTGTTTCCTCATGTGGGCGCATAACGTCATTCCAGCTCGAGAACGACTATAAAAGGGGGGCCTCATCCCTCTTCAAAACACAGAACGGAGGGCATTTTCAATAGCCAAATTTCTGCACTTCTTGCCAGTGAGCCGAGAGTTAGCAATTTTCTTAGGTTTTCTCCCACTTTTGTAATCGGAGTGTCAACGGAGTAAAGGAGCAACTGCCACTCGACCTCCATCATTCCATTCCCAAGAATTCTTTTTTGTACTCGGGGATCCTCAGTGCAGGATCTCTCAGGCGTACTCGATTTGTGGTGCCTTGCGCCAATAAAGAAAAGACAACGTTTTCTTCTTCCTTTTTGTGCGTGTCCACAAAAATGGCGACTCTGCTGGGGACTATCTTTTCCTCTGACAAGAAGGTGGTGACGCAATCCGATACTGACAAAGTTGGGAGCACTAAGAAGATATTGATCGTAAAGTTCGATCAGCAGGCTTTCGAAGAGATGCTCTCGAGGGACGACTCTACTCCCTCAAAATCAGCGAAGCAAACAAGTCTCACAAGACTTAGCTTCCGAAGGCTCGCTGTGCATATCCTGCTAGTGTCATAGCAGATATGCAACTGGAGGACTCTATCACATAGGCGCATGACTCTACCACAGAAGTTTCCCAAATGGAGAAGGCTCATACCGTTTCGGGCTCTACTAGCCCAATGACTTCTTCCTTACACAACCAACAACAGGGTGTTCAACACTCGAGACTTGGCAAAGAAAAATACTACGATGCCAAGAATCGGGGTGTACGACACTCTGGCCAAACCCGACGAGGCTCACAAATGAAAGAGGCGAAACTGGAAGAAAACAACGCTGCTCCACCAAGCATGCGTCCAAAGCCATGCGCCCAAGGGAGTGTTTGGGCACATAGCTCGAACCAAAATACTTCTGTCTTCAGCAGGCTGGGCATCCAAAGCCATGCGCCCAAGGCTACGCGCCCAGGCTCTCTGGATCCATACTATGTACCTATATCAAGGAGGCTCAGACATGCTGTCAAGGAGCATGCGCCCAAGGACAGTCTCCTAGGCCTATGCACCCACAACAAAAAGACAGGCCCCAACGCGTATAGCACGGGGCTATCTTCTAGGACATCACAGAACTTAGGTGTGGGGGTTGCCCCTGTACGTGAACTAAGTCTAGATGCGCATACTCTCCTCACAAACCCACATGCAAAGCTCGGCGTACATGCAACATGGGTTGTAAGACAAAACTCCCTTCCGCTGACTTGTGCGACATGATAAATCAGAAGCGTAAAGCGAGGGAGGACATAGCAATTCATAGTGCACATCCGTGCACCATTATTGTTATCAACTTTTGTTGCTCCAAAGCAACAAGTGTGCCTCAGAGAAAGTCCGTGTTTCGACGGCTGTACTTCTCTGACGATGAAATGCCACTGTGTGTTTCATCCAACATGGCTTCATGGGGTCCCCCTTACGGAAGCCCCAATCAAAGACGGTGGACTACGAACCCAACTTTCTCTCTCAGCTCTGCGAGAAGAAGAAGAAAAAGAAGACTACCAACAGATGGCCAGCAAGCTGTCACGTCTGAAGGAGTTTATATGGGTACTCGGTCAAAGGCGAGACTCCATATGGACGATGAAGACTCCCAAGCTGGGGGTAGTATTCCCTCAGAGTCTGAAGCGGATGACCCTCACATTGGGGGTAGCCTTCCAGAGGACGACGATCCCTCCGAATCTTATGGCGACTATCTACCTCCTCTACTTGAAAATGAAGGACTTGTCCACTTAGAGACAGACAGTATCAGCACTAGTTGTACTGTTTTCTCTGTTCATCCTCGCATGTTATCTACATATATGGCAGACGGAGAAAGACCTGAAGAAGCCAGTGATCAGACCAGCAAACGGCTAGAAGGTCTTGAAACAACATTCGCCAAGATCACTGATATGCTTACCAGTATCATGGCAGTTCAAGCTGTTGGGGCTGTTCCTCCACCTCAACCAAATATCTCGGCCCATGCTAGTCTGGTTCACAGCAACAACCATCCTTCACTACAAAATAAGTATCATTCCATTGCGCCTCCTCTAAATCTTGCAAATGCTGGGGGTGGTCCTTCGCCAACAACGTCTGACAACCGTTCAACAACCGTTTTCCAATACATGCTCAATCAATAGGATGTAATTGATTTCCTGGTTGCTCGTCTCGACACATCTCACACAAAGATGAGCTTCAGAAGATGGGAATATCTCAACCATATCCTCCTGAGTGGGAGAACGCTACTTGCCTTTCTAACTACAAGTCGCTGACGCTGAATTCATTTGACGGGTTGACTTCTCCTCGTCAGCACATGATGTACTTCAACACAGACTCTGAACTTTCCCAGAGATGACCCGTTCTTGTCGAAGCTGTTAATTAGCACCTTGTAGGGGGTAGCCTTCGAATGGTTCTGTTGGCCCATTGGTCATGTGGTCAAACTGATTTTAATAATTAATCAAACTCTGTCTCGATATATGGAGCTAGTTAGGATATCTCGGACTCTTAGACATGATCAAGAACGGCTATCTACTCAGTTCAAGATCGAAGCATTGTTTGCCTGTTCGAGTCTGTATTTTTTTTAGCAATGTATTTTTTTATTTTATTTGAGACTAGGAATACTTTGTACACCGAGTCGTACTGGAAAATAAGCTATTCCAAAAATGATTTCAAAATGTTTTTAAAATGTTCTTAGTTTTGAAAAACATTCATATTTACAAAAGCTCCAAAAAGGTTTTTAAATTCCCCAAAATCTATTTTGAAAAACCCTAACCAAACCCTGACAGAACTCGGCCAGAGTTCGGCCAGAGCTCGGTTAGTGGCCATTTTGTTTTTGAATTCCTTGGAACTTGGTCCTCCTGCAGTTGCGGATTTGACCGAGATTTTCTCATAGAGTTCTGCCCGAATTCTGCCCAAATTCTGCCAGAATTCTGTCTTTGGAACTCCTATAAATAGAGAAGGATTTCGATCATTTTAACTCACTCATTCACTTTCAGTCTTCTCTCTACTTAAAGCCTTCAGTTTTTCAAAGAGTTTTTCTCGAGCTTTAATTTTCAGATCCCAAGCCAGTTACAATCCTCTAGTCGATTTGCCAGTGCGGTGCGGTCTAGAAGTTTCTGAGTGATTATAATCAGAAGGCTTGATAGAAGAATACCTCTTCACAATTGAAGTTGGACGAGTTCTTCGTATCAAAGCTCGCGTTGTAGAAGTTGCAAGGACTTCGTAAGAAAACTTACGGTTTTACCAATAGTGGATTCAACTGGTAGCAAGATTTCTACCGACTGGACTAGTCTTCAACAGAGGGAAACCAGTATACATCGCTGTCTTTGCGTTTGCTTTCTTATCTCTGCCTTTACATTATTTAGTTGTGATTATTATTTTATGATCTTGCTGCTAACATTTTTTAATTAGCATTATTTCGCTGCCAACTCTATTCACCCCCCCTCTAGAGTATTCTGCTTTACGATTTCGTTCCTACAATTGGTATCAGAGCAGGTGTTACAGGTAAAGCAAGGTAATATTAAAATTATTTATTCATTTAATTAATTGTTATATAGATTGCAGCACAACACATGACAACTGTAAAATTCACAAGTGAAGGCCAGGCCACAAACAGACCTCCACTGTTTGATGGTACGAATTATACCTATTGGAAAACATGGATGAGTTTCTTCTTGAAATCACTTGACTTTGATTTATGGTCTATTGTTATTGATGGCTATCAAAAGCCACCTCGTATAAATGTTGATGGAGTTTTAATTGAAAAACCCCATAACAGATATACAGAGGAAGAAAAAAAAAGGCTAGTCTTGACGCACGTGCTATTAACGCTTTATTTTGTGCTTTAGACAGAACTGAATTTAACAGGGTGTCTATCTGCACAACTGCTGATGAGGTGTGGAAGCTTCTTGAAGTCACACATGAAGGCACGACTCAAGTCAAGGAATCAAAGGTCAGTAGACTTACTCAAGAGTATGAGGTGTTCAAGATGAAGCCCAACAAAACAGTTACTCAGATGTTCGAAAGATTCTTGGTATTGTAAATCCTTTGTCCTCCCTAGGCAAAGATTACAGTAACCATGAAAAGATTTGCAAACTCCTGCGAGCACTTACCAAGAACTGGATTCCAAAGGCTACTGCAATCATTGAAGGGAACGACCTCACAACTATGTCCCTCGAAGTACTCATGGGTAAGCTACTCACTCATGAACTGGAACTACAAGATTTTGAAGAGCCTGCACCAAAGAAGGAGACGATCGTCTTCAAGGCTCAGCACAGAAAAGCTGCTGAAGGTGATTCAGACAGCAGTGAATCTGATGCTGAGGATCAAGCACTCCTAGCAAGGAAATTTAAAATATTCAGGAGATATGAGAAGAAAGCCAAAGAAAACAATAGCAGCAACAACTGGTATCAAGATGATGCTGTCTGCTATGGCTGCAAGAAGAAGGGACACATGAAGAAGGATTGTCCTATAAACTCATCATCAAGCAAGAAGAGCAACAGGTATGAGAAAGGAAACTTGAAGAGATCAACATCTCGGAAGTATGCCAACACCAGCATATGGCATAAAAGTGAAGCCAGCGACTCAGAAGACGAACAATCAGAAGATGCTGCAAATGTATGCTTTATGGCATCGGATCAGGTACTCTCTGAACTTGTAGTTGATAAATATGATGACTTTACCTTTGAGCAATTAGGAGATGCCTTCAGTGAACTGATAAATGATTACAAGAATCTGCATAGCAAATATCAGACCTCTAAGAAGGTACTCAAAGAGTACAAAGATAAAATAGGAACACTTACCGACCAACTAGCTGAGGTTAGAAATAATGTTAGTAAGTCTGGTGAGCTTTCATCTGTCAAGCTCTTATTACACGAGACTACCAAGTCATCTGAAGAAAAAGACAAGGTTATTGACCAACTGAAAGAAGAACTTTCTAAAGAGAAGAAAAGTCTTCAATGTGCACAAGTCAGAATGGAAGCACTCACTTCTGACTATACTAAGTTGTATGACACTTCCAAAATATTAGAAATTAGGTTAGGAAAACAGCCTGAGACTGCTGTTTCCTACCCTAATACGTGTCACTTACCAAAAAATTGGAACATTCCCAAACCAAACACTGTCCGACCTAACCCTATCAAACCTTTACCCCAAAAGGTTAAGCCCAAACAGGATTATAGGTATGCTTTCTTCTATACTAGAAAACCTAAACCTACCAACCATGCACACCACTCAGCTTTCAACACTCAACATGCACAATGTCATTATTGTGGCCTCATTGGTCATATTTTTCCTGCATGTAGAATCAGAAAGCTTGTTGATTTAAATATTTATGCATGGATACCAAAAGCTAACATTTCAGGACCCTACAAGAAATGGGTACCAAAAGTTTCATCTGCAAATTATTTTGTAGGTGGAACACCTTTCACATGCTTAAAGCAAATGGATCCTCGACAGCGGTTGTTCACGGCATATGACCGGTGACGCTACATTATTTATAACACTATCGAAGAAGAAGAAGGAAGGTTATGTCTCCTTCGGTAACAACTTGAAAGGGTATATCATTGGTATCGATGATGTTGTTAAGTCTCCCTATCATGTGATTAAGGATGTCTGTCTGGTTACCGAGTTGAAACATAATCTACTCAGCATAAGTCATTTAGCTGATCATGGTTATGGTATCAACTTTGGCAAATACAAATGTACTATAGTTGATAGCTCAACTAGTAGTACTATCTTTGAAGGTATCAGGGAAGACAATATATATGTTTTCTATTTGTTGGAAGAAACTATCATTTCAGGTAGATGCTTAATGGCTAAAAGTGATGAGAGTCATCTGTGGCATATGAGACTCGGTCATGCAAATATGGACACAATCTCAAGATTATCCACGAAGAATCTAGTACGCGGTTTACCGGACATAACATTCAAGAAGGATTCGGTATACAGCCAATATAAAAAGAACAAAGCTACCAGATCCACATTCAAGTCAGTAAATACAGTATGTACTACTAGACCTCTACAATTGCTACATATGGACTTATTTGGTCCCAGCAGAGTTGCTAGCCTCGGAGGTAAGTTATATGCTTTTGTAATTGTAGATGATTACTCTAGATACACGTGGGTATACTTTTTGACATGCAAGAATGATGCATTATCCGAAGTTGTCGCCTTTTACAAGAAAGTACAGAATTAAAAAGGTTACATGATCACTCGTATTAGAAGCGATCATGGAGGCGAATTCGAGAATGCAGAGTTTGAGCAATTTTGTGACACACACGATTTTGTACACGAGTTCTCCTGCCCTAGGACTCTACAACAAAATGGAGTTGTGGAACGTAAGAACAGAACTCTATCCAAAATGGCCAGAGTAATGTTAAACCAGTTTAGTCTACTCAAATACTTCTGGGCTGAAGCTGTCAATACAGGTTGTTTTATTCTCAATAGAGTTCAAATTTGACCCAAATCGAAGAAGACTCCATTTGAGTTATGGTTTGATAGAATTCCATCAGTTTCATATTTTAGAATATTTGGTTGTAAATGTTTTATTCTTAATACAAAAGACAATTTAGGAAAGTTTGATGAAAAGGCCGATGAAGGTATATTTTTAGGTTATACGGCCAAGAGCAAAGGATACAGTGTCTTCAACAAACGAACTATGATTATCGAAGAATCAATCAACGTCACCTTTGATGAATTGAATCAAATAACTATCGATGACAATGACGAAGATCTAATTGTACCAAGCTCAACACCAGCTGATTCTCCAAGAGAAGAACCTGGAAGCAGCTACCTTCGGAGTCTGCCGAAAAGATTAAAATTTACGGCTGATCATCCAAAGGATTTGGTAATTGGTGATATTACCAAAGGTGTAAGTACTCATACATCCAGTAGAGATATTGTTTCTAGTGTTGCATTCATTTCACAGCTAGAACCCAAAACTATTGATGAAGCTTGTAGTGATAATTATTGGATAGATGCTATGCAAGAGGAATTAAACCAATTTGAACGGAATCAAGTTTGGGAACTTGTTCCCAAGCCTATTGATCATCCGGTCATTGGCACCCGTTGGGTATTCCGAAATAAACTTAATGAGAATGGTTTAGTGACTCGTAACAAGGCTCGACTCGTAGCTCAGGATACAATCAGGAAGAAGGTATCGACTACGATGAGACTTATGCCCCAGTTGCGAGATTAGAATCCATTCGCATGTTATGTGCATTTGCATGTTTTTATAATTGCAAATTATTTCAAATGGATGTCAAGAGTGCATTTTGAAATGGTTTTATAAAAGAAGAGGTTTATGTAGCTCAACCACCCGATTTTACTGATTTTAAATTTTTTGATCATGTTTTCAAGTTGAAGAAAGCTTTATACGGTTTGAAACAAGCCCCTCGTGCTTGGTATGATCGTCTAAGCTCTTTTCTACTTGATAACGGTTATTCAAAGGGAAAGGTTGATATAACTTTGTTTATAAAGTCTTTGAATAATAATATTCTTTTAATACAAGTCTATGTTGATGATATAATATTTGGATCTACTAATGAATCTCTTTGTCAAGAATTCTCTCAGTGTATGCAGAATGAGTTTGAGATGAGCATGATGGGAGAGCTAAAATTCTTTCTCGGACTGCAAATCAAACAAACTGACAATGGGACATTCATAAATCAAGCCAAGTACACAAAAGATTTGCTAAAGAAGTTTGAGCTGGACAATGTCAAACCTATTGGCACTCCGATGGCAACTTCAACAAAGCTTGATATTGATGAACAAGGCAAGCCGGTCGACACACGTAAGTATCGAGGTATGATCGGTAGTTTACTTTATTTAACTGCTAGTCGTCCAGATATTATGTTTAGTGTTTGCCTGTATGCACGTTTTCAAGCTAATCCAAAGGAATCACATTTGTGCACAGTTATGCGTATCTTTCGATACCTTAAAGGCACTTCTTCTGTTGGCTTATAGTATCCCAAAACCAAGTCTTTTGACCTTATTGGTTACTCGGATGCAGATTTTGCTGGATGCAAAGTTGATAGAAAAAGTACTAGCGGCACATGTTATTTCTTAGGCAAGGCTTTAGTTTTATGGTTTAGTAAAAAGCAAAATTCTGTAGCCCTATCAACAACAGAGGCTGAGTATATCGCCGTAGGACGTTGTTGTGCTCAGATTTTATGGATGAAACAAACCTTAGAAGACTATGATTTATCTTTCACACACATTCCCATTTTCTGTGACAACACGAGCACTATTAATTTGACTAAAAATCCAGTATGTCACTCTCGTACTAAGCATATCGAGATTCGATATCATTTTCTTAGATATCATCATCAGAATAGAGATATTGACCTTGTATACATAGATATTGAGAATCAATTAGCTGACATCTTCACAAAACCTCTAGCAGAAGATCGTTTCAATTATTTACGTCGAGAATTGGGAATTTTGGACGTCAATAATGTTAATTAATTTTCTTTTATGATTATATTTGAATACGCAAAAACTGTGTTAAAGACAAGCCAATAAAGAGTCTGTCTGTCACCACAACTACGGTTGAAGCGAAGCGGTACTTAAGAGTTCCCCGGTGAACCTCCGTCAGCTGGAACAATACTCCTACAGCTAATCTGAGACAGTCACTGTGTAATGATATTTAATCTATAAAATAATATTAATTATATTAATTGATTGTTGAAATTACTAATCTTTGAATTAAATTTTTGAAATGAGTCAATGAAAAAAATGGCCCAAACCAACTAACAGAACCCCTAGGCGAATTCGGCCAGAGTTCAGACCGAATTCGGCCCGAGTTCGGTTAGCGGTATCTGGTTATATAACCAGAACCCGAGAGCCTCTTCTTATTCATTGCTTCTAAAACCACCTTCACAGCAACAGCAGCCGTACGAAGCTCTCCAAACCCTAGTTCTTCACCACCTTGTTTCTCCCAATCTACGTGGTAAAATCCATCCAAATTTTGAATTCGTACGAAGATCGTTGTCCTCTACAACATACTTGAATCTCGGAAGGTATAACTCTGTATCTCTCCTTCTTTCAAATTCGTGCATATTTACTTTATTTACACAATGCCGCCTAAGGGATTCAACCCCTTCAAGAGGAAGAAGACGACCAATCCTAGTGAGGAAGGATCATCTTCAAATCCACCCACGGATTCCCTCTTTTCACCAGTTCAATCGAGCGATGGCGCGTTCGATGGGTTTTATTTTCAAACCCTAGATCAAGCCCTTCTGTGGTATGGAGACTTTTCTATGAGATCCATATGCACAGGCGCTCCTATCAAATGGAATGTGTTTCCAGAGCATCGCCCTTATTTTGAGGCATTAGGGTTACAATATTTTGTTAAACTTTATTTCCCGGTAGCTACTAATGCCATTAGACTTTTCTATTGCAATATCGTACTAAACACGTTTGACGTAAGTACTCGTGTTGGCGGACTAAATATCGAGTTCAATGATGTCCTCTTAGCGGAAATCCTTGGTATTCCTAACGAAGGTGCACCGCTTGATGATATCACTGAATTTGATTTTTCCGACGGCACGACACTTGCTAGTTTCAAAGCTGAACTCTGTGCCCCTGATCGAGTTCGCTCTGGAAAGTTCAAGGCAAATAACTTGAACTTGTTTAGTTATGAATTGCATCGCATCATCTACTCCACTCTCCTTCCGAAGTCTACTTCAAAGGATGATGTCACATCACTTGAGCTGTCTGCTATGTATCATTTTCTTAAGGGGATTCCTTTTTCTGCCCCTAAGACTATTATCCAGATGATGGGACGTTGTCATGCAAGAGATAGAAATCTCTCTTATGCGATGATTCTCCCACGCATCTTCCAACGTTTTGATATTGATCTATCAACTTGTACTCAAGACCCTGAGCCCAAGTTTCTTAAGCTATCTTATCGTAGTATGACTGTTGCTGCTCCTCCTACTGCTCCATCTCCTCCACCTACTCAGCAGTATGCCATAACCTTTGAAGGCATACCACATCATCTTTCTGATTTGTACGTCTCGATGACGAATATGGCCCGCAAACGTGAGTTCCACGATGTCACTCGTTATCAGACGATAGCAAATTCTCTAGCTGATCTCCGATTTACTCAGACTGGACATTATGCCGGTTCTATTCCTAGATATCCAGCCTTTTCTGGTTACCGCTGTGAGGATGAGGCTGTTCATGCCTACTTTCAGCCCGGTAACGCATACGATTGGTATCGTTCTGATCGTGCCCCTCCTCGAGACTTTGTCGGTGAGTTTTACGCTAGCGCCCCTCCTCACACTTCTGGCGTTGGTACTTCTGGAGCTGGTCCTTCTGGACATGCCGGTCATGCTGATGATGATGATGATGATGAGGAGGAGATGTGATGATGATATATTAGCTGATTTTGAGACTTGGCTATTGTCTACTGTACACTTGAAAATGCTCCGACATTCCAAGTTTGTTTCTTTCTAGTTTTTATGTTCATTTCTTTTGAGGACTTGTACTGGATATTTCTTGATGTCTTTTGATCATCATTTTATTTTTATGGGATGCGTAATTTATCTTTCATATCAGTTTATTTATTTATCTATAGCATCTTTATCTGCTTCTATATTATAAACTGCCTGTGAACTACTTCTCATGTATATTCTCACTGCATGAGATATTATTTTTTTGTGTTACTTCACTGTTGTAGCTTCTGCATTAATTGCGGGGGAGCATATTTTTCGTAATTATTTTGCTAAGTGACAACGGGGGAAAAAATGATCTAACATTTTGTTTTTGAGAATAATACAGGGATTGAACAATTTTGAACAATTTTTGTGGTATCTTATCTCAAAAAATGTTATATCATTCATAGTTTGTCAATTATCAAAATGGAGGAGATTGTTAGCCCATTAGTCATATGGTCAAACTTATTTTAATAATTGATCAAACTCTGTCTCGATATATGGAGCTAGTCAGGATATCTCGGACTCTTGGACATGATCAAGAACGGCTATCTACTCAGTTCAAGACCGAAGCATTGTTTGCCTGTTCGAGTCTGTATTTTTTTGAGCAATGTATTTTTTATTTTATTTGAGTCTAGGAATACTTTGTACACCGAGTTGTACTGGCAAATAGGCTATTCCAAAAATGATTTCAAAATATTTTTAAAATGTCCTTAGTTTTGAAAAACATTCGTATTTATAAAAGCTCCAAAAAGGTTTTCAAAATTCCCTAAAATCTATTTTGAAAAACCCTAACCTAACCCTGACAGAACTCGGCCAGAGTTCGGCCAGAGTTCGGCTAGAGCTCGGTTAGTAGTCGTTTTATTTTTGAATTCCTTGGAACTTGGTCCTCCTGCAGTTGCGGATTTGACCGAGATTTTCTCATAGAGTTCTGTCCGAATTCTGCCCGAATTCTGCCAGAATTCTGTCTTTGGAACTCCTATAAATAGAGAAGGATTTCGATCATTTTAACTCACTCATTCACTTTCAATCTTCTCTCTACTTAAAGCCTTCAGTCTTCCAAAGAGTTTTTTTCGAGCTTTAATTTTCAGATCCCAAGCCAGTTACAATCCTCTAGTCGATTTGCCAGTGCGGTGCGGTCTAGAAGTTTCTGAGTGATTGTAATCAGAAGGCTTTATAGAAGAATACCTCTTCACAATTGAAGTTGGACGAGTTCTTCGTATCAAAGCTCGCATTGTAGAAGTTGCAAGGACTTCGTAAAAAAACTTGCGGTTTTGCCAATAGTGGATTCAACTGGTAGCAAGAGTTCTACCGACTGGACTAGTCCTCAACAGAAGGAAACCAGTATACATCGTTGTCTTTACATTTGCTTTCTTATCTCTGCCTTTATATTATTTAGTTGTGATTATTATTCTGTGATCTTGCTGCTAATATTTTTTAATTAGCATTATTCCGCTACCAAAACTATTCACCCCCCTCTAGAGTATTCTGCTTTACGATTTCGTTCCTACAGGTTCTGCAGCCTGCCTGACGGGTGTATCAATTCATTCAAAGACTTGGAGAGGTTGTTCCTCAACAATTTTTACGAAAGTGGCATGCATGTTAGTATGTCCACCCTCATCGAGACCAAGCAAAGGTGGACTGAGTCTGTCATCGCCTTCATCGAACGCTTCAGGCGGCTAGCACTGAAGATGCCCTTCGACATACCAGACTCAGAACTTATGGATACTTGTCGACATAACTTCCTTCCTACGATAATGTTTTGTCTGGGTATCCATAAGTATGATACATGGTCCGCTTTCATTGGGGCCGTTGATGCTGCTGAAAATGACGTTCCTAACTTGGAACTATTGGGGTTAAAAACACCCAAATCCGAAGACAAGGGCAAGCATCCTCAAACTATCCCTGTTCGTGGGGGTAAAGGAAAAGGAGTCCTGAAGGTCGATACATCCAAAGGAGCTTCCAATTCTTAGGCCGCCTCCGACAAGCCTAATGAGACCTTCTCCTTCGACGAAGACAATGTCATTACCACCTTTCACACATTGACGAAGGGTAATAAGCTGACATTGCCTCCACCTTGACGTCCTGTAGAGACGAGCCAACTCTACGATCCCAAGTACTGTCTCTATCATCAGTACGTGCATCACTCCACTAAGGACTGCATCGTCCTGAAGAAGAAGATACAACAGCTCATCGACAGCTAAGTGATCAATCTCGAAGCTTAAGATAAGGTCGTATCTTCTAACGTGATCTCTCTTTAGTTTGGCGACTTTCCTCCTACAGAAGTCCCAGACGGCGTGGTCCCGATCCCCAAGGCGATAATGAAAGTCGTCAACCTACCGCCAGCTCGTAACTCGACCTTGGTCCCACTCACGACTGAATGTGGTAAGATCATGTGGGTCCCTCCAGACCTTGTGCAAGAAGTGACGCAGGGGGTAGTACCTCCCAAAGCAAAAAGGGGCAAGAAGTACAAGACATGCCATATGGTATCTTTGTCCATCTACGAGGTTCTATCTGGCAAGATGCGACCGGAGATGACTTATCTTCGGACGTACGATCCCGCACAAGAAGAAGCAATATCTTCTCAAGCTCCTGCTGCCCCCACAAGCTCAAAAGCCAGTCCGTCTAAGCCTCCAACTATGGACAAAGCAAAGCAGAAGGAGACTCGGTTTGACAAGTCTCTGAAGGTGCCAGCTCCCGAAGGCATGGATCGACCCTACAACTTTGACATACTGGCACAACTAGCCAATACACCTGCTAGGTTGTCTCTGTTCGATCTATTGCGACTTTCCAAAGAAACGCGGAAGGCCTTAAGTGAGGTATTACTACATGCCGACTCTTACCTCGCTGAAGTCAAAGCCCCCACTGAACATCCTATTTCCTGTCCCCACTGCTACAGTACTATAGAAGTGGTACCCAACATCACCTTCTCACAAGAGGACATGCTACTCAAAAATAATCGTCATGATAGACCCCTATACTATACAGGGTATAGCGGGGCTATCAAGGTGGACCGCATGCACATTGATCCAAGATCCTCCCTCAGCATTATTCCTAGAAGTTTGCTTCAAATTCTAGGAATCCCTCTGCACAAGCTATCTGCAACCAACACAACTATCATGGGTTTCAATGTTGGTCGAAGCCTTCTGCTGGGCAAGATCCGTGTCAAATGCCAGATCGATGATCTCCGAACAGAGGTTTCCTGCTATGTGATCGATGCTAATGTATCCTACAACGTCTTGTTGGGACGTCCATGGATACACGAGAATATGATCGTTCCTTCCACACTTCACCAGTGCTTCAAGTACGTCAACAGCGACGGTATGGTAAAGACGAAGTTTGCCGATGTCGATCCTTTTAAGGGTATCAAATCTTACTATAGAGATTCGATACTTTACCAATCTCAGCGCCCCAAGGATGACGGCAACGAAGCTGACAATGAAGCTGAAGCAAGTCCATCCTCCAATGATGGTCCCCTGATTATCCGAGTTAAAGGACGTACTACTCCAAAAAGTACACCGAAGCCTCTCATAATCTGGGTGAAAAAGAAGAACCCCGACAAGGTCAAACCATTAACCATCACTCTCAGCAAGATACCCCGGGCAGAACCTACTGATGCCCGTCTTCCCAATCCTGAAGAATTACCCTACGTGGTGAACTCGGCCAAGACTGTGGCTCCTCTTCTAAATGATGATCCTCTCAATGAGTATATTAATACTCATAATAATGTACCTTCAGCGGATGAAGTTGTCCCAGAAGAAGAACTTGCATATCTTTTTAGTAAAGGTTTATCTTTGAATTTCTCCGACGTCTATCAATCTGTAAACCACTACATAGATACGATATACGCTCTAGAGAACGACATAGGACCACACCTCTGCATGTCGGTTACAATGCCTCACCTGCAGGAAAAGTTTACCCTGAAGATATCCTCTACTTCATTGTTCCAGCCAGAAAGAAGGATGAAGAACTAATCATCTTTGGTCGTATAATTGGCGAAAGAAAGTTCGTTCCAGACTCTACTTCTCCCAAGCACAACACAGAAGTTGACTATGACTCTGGGAAAATGCAACTTTTTCAATATAGTTAATATCATCGAGAACATGGGATATGACATCAAGAGCGACAAAGGGCTAAATTACGGTCGAGGATGACGGCTGCCAATACGACAGTTTGCTCCTCCCGGCAAGCCCGAGAACTACTATCAACGAAGCTGTATTGGTTTTGGCTATGTCTCTCCTCCAACAACTACTGAAAAATTAGATAATAAAGAAGATAGTTGTTCTTATTTTTCTGATTCCTCCCTCTAGGACACAGACTCCAGCATCGGCAACATATTCAAAGCAACTCTGTCCATCAACATGGTTTTCGCCGACCAAATTACAGACGATGTCCAATCAATCAAACTCAAACAATAGGCTCAAAAGATGGACACCATGTGGGAGTTGCGCTTCGAACAATGGGAACCACCTACCGAAGATGAAGTCATCCAAGTCAATCTAGGAGATGAAGCATCTTTCAAACCAATCTTCATCAGCAAAAGTCTATCCGGCGATGAACGCCAATCTCTTATACATCTTATAAGAGAATACAACGACGTCTTCGCATGGAGCTATGAAGACATGCCAGGCTTGGACCCTAAAGTCGCCATGTACCGCCTGAATATTTCGTCTAAAGCTAAGCCAGTGAAGCAGCAACAACGACGATTCCGACCAGACGTCATAGAAGCCATCGAAAATTAAGCCAAGAAGCTCATTGTCAGTGGATTCATTCGCGAGGAACAACACCCAGACTGGGTTGCCAACATCATCCCAGTCATGAAAAAGAATGGTAAAGTTTGAGTCTGTATCGACTACCGTGATTTGAACTCTGCATGCCCAAAAGACGAGTTCCCTCTACCGATCACTGACGTAATGATCGATAATACTTGCGGCTTCGAGAAGATGTCCTTCATGGATGGGTTCTTAGGCTACAACTAGATCAAGATGTTCCCCGACGACGAAAAGCACACATCTTTTCGAACATCGTTGGGGGTATACTGCTATAAGGTGATGCCCTTCCGATTGATAAAATGTAGGGAAGACATACCAGGAGCCATGAACACAATTTTTTGTGATCATTTGCACAAAACTGTGGAGTGCTACATAGACGATATCGCAGTCAAGAGACGTCTCAAGGGCAACCACTTCCAAGACTTGAGAACAGTGTTTGTACTAATACGTGCACACCAACTCAAGATGAATCCAACCAAGTCTTTTCTGGGAGTCTCCAGCGGCAAGTTCCTTGGTTTCGTCATCACTTCAAAGGGTATACATCTGGACCCGAAGAAAGTAAAGGCTATCCTCGATATGCATCCTCTAAGAAACTTCAAAGAGCTACGCGGACTACAAGGAAGACTAGCTTACATCAGACGATTCATTTTGAACCACTCTACAAGGTGTCAACCGTTCACTCAGCTCATGAAGAAAGGCGTATCTTTCGTCTTGACTGAACAATGTCAATGTGCATTCGACGACATCAAGGCTTATCTTACAAGCCCTCCAGTATTGGTAGCTGCAATGATGGGGAAGCCTTTCTTACTATATGTTCACGCTATAGACCATTCTCTTGGCGCCCTATTAGCTTAGAAGAAAGAAGGCGGTCATGAACAAGCAATCTACTACCTCAGCCGCACAATGGTGGGTGCCGAGCACAGATACACACCGGTGGAGAAGGAATACCTTGTACTAGTATTAGCCATCCAGAAGACACGCTACTATGTGTCTGGGCAGACTATCCACATTATATCTAAAGTCAACCCTCTCAGAATACTCATGTTAAACCGGGATCTCTCAATTCCCGTTTAGCTAAATAGGCAATGCTGTTGACTCCATACGATATGATCTTTGGTCCTCAGAAGGTAGTAAAAGGCCAAGCATTAGCTGATTTCCTAGCAGCTCATCCGGTGCCGGAGTCGTCCAAACTCTTCGACGAAATTCCCGACGAAGTGGTGGAGTCGAACACTGCAACTGAAAAAATCCCTATTTGGTTAATGTTCTTTGACAGTGAATCAAGAACTGGGCCCAAAGAAAATATCATGGCTGGAGTAGGTGTCGTGCTCGTGTCACCTGATCATCTGGTTATACACCATGCATATTCTTTCGTAGAACCACGCACCAACAACGTAGCCGAATATAATGCTTTATTGATCGGCCTACAACTGGCAAAGCAACTGGGAGTTGACTATCTAGAAGCTTTCGACGATTCCAAGCTAATAGTTAGTCAGGTCCGAGGGGATTATGAAGTTCATCATGAAGATCTCATCCCTTACCACAGAGCAACAATCGATCTGGCGTCTACTTTCGCTGGATTCTTCATCGAGCAGGTGCCTCGACTACAAAATATAGAAGCAGATGCTCTAGCCGGTCTCGCTACTTTCTTGACCGTTCCAACCAATACTTAGCAGTCGATCACAGTGTCTGGTCGAGAACTATTCTGTGTGAAAAATGCCTTGTATATGCATCATAGTTTTGTAGCAGAAACAAACGTCGATGTCAAAGAATGGAGATTTCCCTTCATAGGTTACGCTGTCTATGGAATCCTCCCCGAGCACCTGAAGGAAGCAGTATCCATCCAAAGGCGATCCCTTAGATTTTACTACGACACAGCTACCAAGATGCTGTATCGTCGCTCTTACGACGGGCTACTGTTACGATGCTTATCGGACACAGAAGCCAAGCATGCACTCTGGGAGGCTCACGATGGAGTTTGTGGTGCACATCAACTAGGCCCCAAATTACAAGATTATCTCAAACGAATGGATTATTACTGGCCCACAATGATAGCAGATGATGTTGAATATGCAAAAAAGTGTATAGCTTGCCAGTTCCACGTCGATTTCATTCATCAACCTTCAGAGTTCCTACACCCGACAGCAGCATCTTGGCCGTTTGAAGCCTAGGACGTGGACGTCATAGGACCAATCATCCCGCCATCCTCTAAAGGACATCGGTTCATCCTAGCTATAACCGATTACTCATCCAAATGGGCGGAAGCTATACCGCTCACCGAAGTGAAGATGTCAAACGTGATTAGTTTCATCAAATACCACGTCATCTACCGCTTTGACCTACCTCGTAGGATCATCCATGATAATGGTCTACAGTTCGCAATCCATGCATTCTATTGATTCTGTGATAGGAACCGAATCCAGAATGTAGCCTCTACTGCCTACAATCCAGCGGCTAATGGGCTAGCAGAAGCCTTCAACAAAACCATCATAAAATTTCCCAAGAAGTTCGTGTCTTCAAGCAAGCGCGATTGGAACGAGAAGCTCAGTGAATGTCTATGGGCCTATCGTACAACAGTCCAGACTTTAACATGCAGTATGCCATTCTCTCTAGTTTATGGGAGCGAATCAGTTCTTTCCCTAGAAATCCAGATTCCTTCTCTTCGAGTAGCCCTAGCCAGCAAGCTGACTACTGAAGAAAGCTACCGTCTGCGACTCCAGGAGCTCAAAGCACTAGACGAAAAATGCTTGTTAGCTCAGCAGTTCATTGAGCTATACCAAACACGCCTTCCAGAGCCTTCAATAAAAAAAGTGAAGGAAAGGATCTTCCAGGTCGACGATCTAGTCTTAGCAGTGAGAAGACCAATGGTCATGAAGCACAAAACAAAAGAAAAATTCTAGCCTAAATGGGAAGGTCCTTTCGTCATAGAATCGGTGTATTCTAACGGTACATACTGGCTGACCAAGCCTGATGGTGACTTGCTCATGATGCCTATCAATGGCAAGTTCTTGAAGAAATACTATGTGTAACCTCTTTTACATAATGTTCCCATATGTTCAGTCATGTAAATGTACAATACGATGTTTATATGATTCGAAAAAACAATCTAACTATTATTGTATTTCAAGAGTCTTGAATATGCCCTGATAATAGGTTCTCTAAATATTTTCCAGTGGAATCATTCCCGTTTTTGACTCTGTCTAAACTCGGTTTGACGAAAACAAGTCATGTCCCTATTACCTCTGAATTATTTTTCGATAATTATTTTTCCAGTAAAATGATCAAATGTTTTTCCACGTCTATATAACCTCTGAGCAAATGATTCATCAAGGATAATTACGTCCCTATTACCTCTGAACTATCCACTCCCACCTAATGTTATATATCTTTCCACGTCCATATCACCTCTGGTAAGATATAGAACATCCTCTGCTATTACGTCCATATTACCTCTACTACCAGCTTCATTCAACTTATTATCTATATTCGAATAACTTGAATATAAAATGGATAATAGGTCCACATCAAAATTCCTCAGCGGAATACCCACCAGAAATATCCTTACTATGTCCACATTACCTCTAGCATTGATATTTCACAAAACCATATTCATTCCTGAAAAGATTCTTTATTTTTGTACTTGAACGTCTATCAAAAGACGGAAAAAAGGTACAAAAGTCGTGACAGCTAGGAAAAAAAAGAAAAGAGTTACAAAAATCTACGGGATACACAGGCGATTGATGCTATCCCTCAGAGCTGCAATCTCGGCTTCAGACTTCACAGCAGCTCGGTGCCGTACCTCTTCTTGACGAGCGGCTTCATCTTCAAAGAGGATCAGACTCTGATGCTCCCCCTCCAACTTCGCCAGCTGTTCTTCTAAACGGGCAGAAATGGTGGCAGTCATGGCATCCTAGGACAAATAATCCTCCTGTTCAGATGTCGTCGCCCTCAAGTCGGCTTCCAACTGGGCGATCTCGTACCTGATCTGCATAATATGATTGTGCTTCTCAGTGATTTGCGCAGCCAACCTGTTCTTTGAGGCAATACGTGCCTCACTTGCAGCATGGAACTGGCCATACTGGTCAGCCAGCTCATCGATCCCCCGAGCGAGGGTGTCCTTCCTTACATGGAAGGTAGCCTTCTCCTCCGCAAGAGCTGTCATCAAAGCCTCGTCCTCTGTACAGAATAACGACGTCGGGCTCCACTGTTTGGCATCCCGAAACCTGGCCACCTGACCCTCCAGGTCGTTCAGAACTTTTCTCAGAGTGTTGGCCCACTCCTCATAGCCGTCTATGCTCTCGAGGGCCGCTACCTGACATTCGACAACAGCCTTTACAGGGCCAAAGGCAGCATTTCGATTCAAGACTCCAGGAAGCTTCACTTTCAGCACGGAGTAGAAAGCTCTGACGACTTTCTGGGCTATCTCGTCATCCTCGGTGGAGGTCGTCGGAGAAGAGACTTGGAAAGTTTCCTCCACTTCAGGAAGGAACACCTGACAGGAATCCAAACTTGACAAGAAAATCCATCCCACCAAAAACCACTCCTAATTATTATGTGTCACGTCCATATTACCTCTGATACCGATATTCTTTCGACTTGATGCCTGTACCCAACCCGGGATAAAAGACACGGTGTCAAGATTGCAAAATCTATCATGACCATGTTACCTCTATTGGGTTTTGTTTCAAATCTATCACCCACACACCGATGTGTCAAAGGGTACGTAATAGGTCCACGAAAAGTATCATTCCAATCTATTTGCTCGCATTACCGGATGCACAAATGGGCAATAGGTCCAAAAAAAAAGAGGGGGCCCCCCAGCGAGATACCCTTTACACAAATACGGTATTTGGCTTTCTAATACAAGCACCACAAATACCACAAACAAAGAATAGAGTGAATGTATTCTGTTTGTTCAAAATCAGTTACATTCACAGCACTACATCTCGTGAACAAAACAAAAGGTTCTTCAGCTCTTTATCTGGATAAGAAGTAAAAGATTACATTGATGTCCAAAAAAAGGGAAAATCTGCTACTCATCAGCAACACATAGTTTGGTCAGTTTGGCAGTACCACGCTTTCGTTGAAAAGTAGTTTTGTGGCCCGCGAAGGAGGTCATGTTTTACTGTTGAGCAAGCAAACAAGGCTGTTGAACCTTCAAAAAGCTACACGGAGGAGGGCAAATATAGCATGCTAAAATATCTACAAATGGTGATCTTCTCTCCTCCATATGGCGGACGTCGTGGGCCCATTTCTCCAAGAGACCGAACCTTCAAAACAACATCTCTAGTGTTGCTTTTGCCTACTTGAAGAACCGTGAAAGCAAAACTTTTACGATGACGCCCAACAACCGTCCGACACTTCGATGTATAAAGGTTCTTCCTACCAACTGAGAAAAACCCTTCCAAAACATGAAGAGTCCTGGGCTCTCTGATGTGTGTGTCAAGTGTTGCGTCTTTACCATGCCCAGAACCGCCGATACCGGTCCTGGAGAGATTTTCTAGCCAGATCCCTACAGAACATAAAAAGGGGCAGAAAGAAAGTCAGACTCAGAAATTCGCAAGAAAAAACTAAGTTCTGAAGGCTTCTATGCGGCCAAAGGGCTACGCGCCCAAAGGGATATGCGCCCAAAATAAGACATACCGGCACATAACACACGAACAATACGTGGGCGCATAACCATGCCACAGTCAGAGGGCGCATAGCATGACAATACGTGGGCGCATAGCACACCACATTGTTGGTGCATGACTTCTGTGGGCGCATAGTGATGCTTACAGAAGTTTGTTGCCTTAGGCGCAAGTGCCCAGGCAGAAGAAAAGTCCGAGTGTCACAAATTAATGCTCGAGACTATGCTTTTTAAGCATGCCCCCACCCAGAATCGGGTCCTGGACTATCGAGGACGCTGCCGCAGGAGGAGAGCCACTCGGTGCAGCCCCCTTACTCTTCGCGGATCTCTTGGTGACCTTAGGAGACATGGTTCTCAAAGAAAGAAGACGAAGAGTTTCCAAAAAGATTCAAAGAGAAAGGAATAATGAGCTTTGTCTCTCCTTCAGGGCCTATTTATAGGCACGGGCCACTTCCTATGCGCCCACTTACTTTATGTGCGCATGCGCCCATTGTATTGTATGCGCCCACAACAGCCTATGTGCCCACGTGAAGGATCAGCTTCCTATACACTATGCGACTGTCACTTGCTGACGTGGATGACGCATGAAGGATGGACTGCTTCAAATTTCACTCCGATGAATCTGTCAGTTCGGATTTCGAGGAAGATCTCAACAGTCGTATCTCTCTGACAGGCTGGTCAAATACTATGCGCCCAAAGGAGAGAGTCGTGCTATGCGCCAATTGCATCACGAGAAGACGATCCATGCTTCTTTCAAAGTATTTTGAACTTGTTTAAATATAAAAAACTTTGAAGGGGGTCTTATAGAAGCATAAAATTTTTTTAGCAAATGAAGCCCCATGCGCCCAAGCCAGTAAAGCTCCATGCGCCCAAGTCAGTGGAGCTCCATGCACCCAAGCCAATAAAGCTCCATGCGCCCAAGTCAGTGAAGCTCCATGCGCCCAGTCAGTGAAGCTCCATGCGTCCAGTCAGTGAACATCCATGTGCCCAGTCAGTGAAGCTCCATGCGCCCAGCCAATGAAGTTTAATGCGCCGAAGACTGGCTCTCCCAAAAAAAGGGCGTATAGCCTGAGACATGGCTATGTGCCCAAGCCTCACTCAGTCAAAGCCATGATCAAAATGTGCACTGAAGCGCACGGCCACGTCAGTCTCCACGAGCAGTCGTGCACCGAAGCATGCGGCCTCGTCAACAACACGACCAACCTACGATCTCGCAGCCTGTATGCGCCTACATCCAATGCGTCGAAAGCAGGCGCCCACATAAAAACCAGCATGTTTCTTCATGTGGGTGCATAACATCATTCCAGCTCGAGAACAACTATAAAAGGGGGCCTCATCCCTCTTCAAAACACAAAACGGAGAGCATTTTCAAGAGCCAAATTATTGCACTTCTTGCCAGTGAGCCGAGAGTTAGCAATTTTTTTAGGTTTTCTCCCACTTTTGTAATCAGAGTGTCAACGGAGTAAAGGAGCAACTGTCGCTCGATCCCCATCGTCCTATTCCTTAGAATTTTTTTTTACTCGGGGATCCTCAGTGCAGGATCTCTCAGGCGTACTCGATTTGTGGTGCCTTGTGCCAATAAAGAAAAGACATTATTTTTTCTTCTTTTTGTGTGTGTCCACAGTGCACTAGTACTATCATCAACTGTTGTTGCTCCAAAATAATAAAAGTTCCTCCAAGGTAGTCCGTGTTTCGACGACTGCAACGTTCTGATGATGAAACGCCACTATGTATTTCATCTAACATGGCTTCATAGGGTCCTCCCTGTGGAAGCCCCAATCAGAGAAGGTGGATCACTAATCCAACCTTTTCTTCCAGTTCTACGAACAGAAGAAGAAGTCTGCCAGCAAACAACCAGCAAGCTGTTACATCTGAAGGAGTCTATATGGGTACCAACATAATGGCTGTCTAAACTGCTGGGGTTGTCAGTGATCTTAGCGAATGCTATTTCAAGATTCTCTAGCCGCATGTTGGTTTATCACTAGCTTTTTCAGGTCTCTCTCTATCCGTCATGTACGCAGATAGCACGCAAGGATGAACAGTATAGTTGGCGCTGATACTGTCTGTCTCAGAGTTGAGGAGGCCTTCATCTTCGGACAGGGGAGGTAGATTGTCACCATCGGAGTTGAAGAGATCATCGTCATCTGGAAGGCTACCTCCGGCGTGGAGGTCGTCTGCTTCAGATTTTGAGGGAGTACTACCCCCAGTTTAAGATTCTAAGGAAAAACCACCCCCAGCTTCATGCTTACCAACATAATGGCTGTCTAAACTGCTGGGGTTGTTCTCCCACTTCAACAAAATGTCTCAGCACACGCTAGTCCGGTTCGTAGCAACAACCCTCCTTCACTACAAAGGGAGTACCATTCTGTTGTACCTCCTCCAAATCCTGTAAATGCTGGGGGTGGTCCTTCGTCGACAACACTTAACAACCGTACAGCAGCCGTTTTTCAACATCTTCTCAATCAGCAGGATGCAATTGATTCTTTTGTTGCCCGTCTCGATACCATCTCACACAAAGATGAGCTTCAGAAGATGGGGATATCTCAACCTTATCCTCCTGAATGGGAGAATGCCACTTGTCCTTCTAACTACAAGCCATTGACGCTAAATTCGTTTGACATGATGACTTCTCCTCGCCAACACATGACATACTTCAACACACATATGCTGCACTTACCAAGAGACGATGCGTTCTTGTCAAAGCTATTTATCAGCAATTTGCAGGGAGTAGATTTTGAATGGTTCTGCAGTCTGCCTGACGGTTGTATTAACTCCTTCAACGACTTGGTAAGGCTATTCCGTAATAGGTTTTACGAGAGTGGTATGCATGTTAGTATGTCCACCCTTATCGAGACCAAGTAGAGGAAAAGTGAGACTATTATTGCTTTTATTGAATGCTTCAGGCGACTAGCTGTGAAGATGCCCTTCGGTATACCAGACTCGGAGCTTATGGATACTTTCGGCATAACTTCCTTCCTACAGTAAAGTTCTGTCTGGTTATACATAAGTATGATACATGGCCCGCTTTCATTGGGACCGCTGATGTACTGAAAATGATGTTCCTAATCTAGAACTACTGGGGTTGAAGATGCCCAAATCTGAAGACAAAGGTAAGCACCCCAAACTATCCCTATCCGTAGGGTAAAGGAAAAAAGTCTTGAAGGTTGACACTTCCAAGGGAGCTCCCAATTCTCAGAGTGCTTCTGACAGGCCCAAGGAGACTTTCTCCTTTGATGAGGATGACGTTATTACCATTTTGAACATAATGATAAAGGGTAATAAACTGGTATTGCCTCCACTACGATGTCCTGAAGAGGCAAGCCGACTCAGCGATCCCAAGTACTGTCTCTATCATCAGTACGCACACCATTCTACCAAGAAATACATCATCTTGAAGAGGAAGATACAACAGCTCATCGACAACCAAGTTATCAACCTCGAAGCTGAAGACAAGGTCGTGTCTTCTAACATGATCTCTCTTCAATTTGGTGACTTTTCTTCCACAGAAGTTCCAGACGGCGTAGTTCCAATTCCCAAGGCAATAATAGAAGTCGTTAACCTGCCGCTAGCTCGCGATTCAACATCAACTCTGGTGCCACTCATGACGGAGTGTGGTAAGATTATGTGGGTCCATCCCAACTTTATGCAAGAAATAAAGCAGGGGGTAGTGTCTTCCAAAGCAAAGAGGGGCAGGAAATACAAGCCATGCCATATGGTGTCTTCTCCTATTTATAAAGTCCTATCTGGTGAGACACGATCCGACAAGACTTACCTGCGGACTTATGACCCCGCATAAGAGGACGTAATGCCTTCTCAAGCTCCTGCTGCCTCTACAAGTTCAGAAGCTGGTCCGTCTAAGTTCTCAACTGCCGACAAAGCTAAGCAGAAGGAGATACGATTTGACCAATCTCTGAAGTCACCAGCTTCCGAAGGCATGGATCGGCCTTATAAATTTGACATACTAGCACAACTGGCCAATACACCTGCCGGATTATCATTATTTGATCTACTGCGGCTCTCCAAAGAGAAACGTAAAGCTTTAAGTGAGGCATTACTACATGCCGACTCTTATCTCGCTGAAGTCAAAGCTACCGCTGAAGATCCGGTCTCTTGTCCTCATTGCCATAGCACTATGGAAGTGGTTCCCAATATCACCTTTTCACAAGAGCACATGCTACTAAAAAAATAATTGTCATGATAGACCCCTGTACTATACAGGGTATATCGGGGCAATTAAGGTGGATCAGATGCTTATCGATCCAGGTTCTCCCTCAGCATCATCCCTAGAAGTTTATTCCAAATTCTAGGGATCCCTTTGCACAAGCTGTCTGCAACCAATACAACTATCATGGCTTTCAATGCTGGGAGAAGTCATCCTCTGGGCAAGATCTGTCTCAAGTGCCAGATTGGTGATCTCCGGACAGAGGTTGCTTGCTATGTAATCGATGCCAATGTGTCCTATAACGTCTTATTAGGACGTTCGTGGATACACGAAAACATGATTGTTCCTTCTACCCTTCACCAATGCTTTAAGTATGTCAACAGTGATGGCATCGTAAAGACAGAATTTGCCGATGTCGATCCTTTAAAGGGTATTGAAGCTTACTATAGAGATTTAGTACTCTATCAATCTCAGCCTCCCAAGGATGACGACAACAAAGCTGATGATGAAGTTGAAATTAATTCATCCGCCAGTGGCGGTCCCATGGTTATCCGAGTCAAAGGACGTACTACTCCATAAAGTACTTCAAAGCTTCTCATAATCTGGGTCAAAAAGAAGCGTCTTGATGTTGCCGCACCATTGACCATCACTCTCCGTAAAAAAACTCGAGTAAAACCTGCTGAAGCCCATCCTCCCAATCCTGATGAGTTACCCTACGTAGTGAACTTGACCAAGTCGGTGACTCCTATCCCGGATGATAACGCCCTTAATGAGTATATCAATACTCAAAACAATGTACCTTCAGTGGATGATGTTATCCCTGAAGAAGAACTTGCATATTTTCTGAGTAAAGGTTTATCTTTGAATTACTCTGATGTCTACCAGTCTGTAAACCAGTACATAGATACATTATATGCCTTAGAGCATGGCATAAGACCACATCTCTGTATGCCGGTCACGACACCCTGTCTGCGGGAAACAGTATGGCCAGAGGATATCCACTACTTCATCGTTCTAGCGAGAAAGAAGGGTGAAGAACTAATCATCTTCGGTCAAATAATTGGCGAAAGAAAGTTAGTTTAAGATTTTACTACTCCCAATTACAACTTCGAAGTTGACTATGATTCAGGTACAATACAGCTTTATCGATATAGTTGGTAGGCCAAGAATATCATCCAGGATATGGAATATGATATAAAAAGCGACCAGGGACTAAACCACGGTAAAGGACGATAATTGATAATACGTCACTTTGCTCCTTTCGACAAACCTGAGAACTATTATCAATGAAATGGTGTTGGTTTGGATTATGTTACTCCGCCAACAACTCCTGAAGGATCAGACGTTAAAGTTGATCATTGTTCTCATTCTTCTGATTCCTGTCTCTGGGATTCAGACTCCAGTATTGGAGACATGTTCAAAGCAACTCTATCCGTCGACATGGTGTCAGTTGACCAAATTATAAAAGATGTCCAATCAATCGAGCTTGAACAATAGGCTCAAATGATGGACACCAGATGGGAGTTACGTTTTGAACAACGCGAACCACCTATTGAAGACGAAGTCGTCCAAGTTAATTTTGGAGATGAATCATCTTCTAAACCAATCTTTATCAGCAAAAGTCTGTCTAGTGAAGAACGACAATCTCTTATACAGCTTATAAGAGAATATATCGACGTCTTTGTATGGAGCTATAAAGAAATGCCAGGCTTAGAACCTAAAGTTGCTATGTACTGCCTAAATATCTCGTCTAAAGCTAAGCCAGTGAACCAGCAATAACGACAGTTCCGACTATATATTATGGAGGCCATCGAAACTGAAGTCAAAAAGCTTATTTCAAGTCGTTTCATTCGCGAAGAACAACACCCTGACTGGGTCGCTAATATTGTTCTGGTCATGAAAAAGAACGGTAAAGTTCAAGTTTGTATCGATTACCATGATTTGAACTCTGCATGCCCAAAAGATGAGTTCCCTCTACCGACCACTGACATAATGATCGACAATACTTGTGGCTTTGAGTGAGTGTTCTTCATGGATGGGTTCTCAGACTACAACCAGATCAAGATGTTCCCCGATGATGAGAAACACATATCTTTTCGAACACCGTTGGGGGTATACTGCTATACGGTGATGCCCTTCGGATTAAAAAATACGGGTACGACATACCAGCAAGCTATGAACATAATTTTTTGAAATCATTTGTGCAAAATAGTAGAATGCTATGTAGATGATATTACAGTTAAAAGTCGTCCTAAGGGCAACAACATCCAAGACTTGAGAACGGTATTCAAACTGATGCGTACACAACAACTCAAGATGAATCCAACCAAGTCTTTTTTGGAGTCTCCAGCGACAAGTTCCTTGGTTTATTATCACTTCAAAGGGTATACATCTTGACCCGGAGAAGGTTAAAGCTATCCTCGATATGCATCCTCCAAGAAATCTCAAAGAGCTACGCAAACTCCAAGGAAGGTTAGCCTATATTAGATGATTCATTTCAAATCTTTCTAGAAGGTGTCAACCATTTACTCAGCTCATGAAGAAAGGAGTATCTTTCGTCTGGACTGAACAATGTTAGCATGCATTTGACATTATCAAGAAGTATCTCATTAGCCTCCTAGTGTTGGTGGCTCCGATAGTCAGAAAGACTTTCTTGTTATATGGTTGTGCTATGAATCATTCTCTTGGTATCCTATTAGCTCAGAAGAATGAAGGCGATCATGAACATGCAATCAATTACCTCAGTCACACGATGGTTGGTGCCGAACACAGATACACACCTGTGGAAAAGGAATGTCTCGTACTGGTATTTGCTATCCAGAAGATACGTCACAATGTGTCTGGACAGATTATCCACATCATATCTAGAGTCTATAGGACCGTTGAGCACCTCTAGAGGGGATGAATAGAGTGAGTGCGAGTGCAGCAAAAAATACTCACTAATTTAAAATTATAAACAGATAACTATGGCAGTGAATAAGAGACAGTAAATAAATATAGCAAAAGATCGAGAGATCAAACTCAGTGACACAGCGATGTATACTGGTATCCCTCTGAGAGGAATAATCTAGTCTAGAGTACTCTTGCTCGATGTTAATCCACTAAGACATAAGCTAATTGAGAGCTTGAAGTCTCTTACAATACCGTGCTTGGTGACAAGTGCATGATCAACTTCACAACACCGTGCTTGGCAACGAGCGCACGACCGGCTCCACAACAGATATAGTTTCTGAAATTTGAACAACCTCTTTACAACTCTTGAGAACCAAAAGACTCTAGATCGAATAGATATTACTGGCTTTTGGCTAAGAGAAGTGTAGGTGTGATATGAAAGCTTTTGATCAGATAAAAACACTTATTGAAGAGAGAAGAGAAGATGAAATTGATTGAGTGATTTGGAATAAAAAATTCTCTTATATTTATAGGTGTTTTCGAGGACCGAACTCGGACAGAATTCAGGCAGAGTTCTGATGCAAAGATTTCGCAAATGAATATTGCATGCAAATTTGGAGGCAACAAATTTTTAAATTCAAACTAACCGAACTTGGTTAGAGTTCGGACCGAACTCGGGCCAAACTCTGTTTGAGTTCTGTCTCAGTAAAAATGGAAGATATTTGTCAAATTTTGTTGCAGAAGGGAAATAAAATTTTTGGTAGGTGGACTATGGATAGGTAGGCTGTATAGGAAAGTGGACTATGATTAACCTAAGCTAGTATTATCCAGTCCATCTTATAATTTATATCCTAGACTCAATAAAGATAAAATACATAATAAATTGTAAAATGACTCGGACTAGATTCCAATGAAAATAAGCTCCATAATGATGATTTACGTGCTTACTGACATAGTAGTAAGCTTTTTGATATTGATTTCACAAGACCTGAAATGATTAACAGCAGTTCGTATATTTTATGTATTGACTTAAGCTTATGTCGATTATTAAAATTGGGTGTGACCATGGAATGGGCCAACAATCTTCTCCATTTTGATAATTGACAAACTTGAGTCTATACCAAAATATATCTAAATAGAACAAATAAAAATACCTGAAAAAGAATAAATGATGGTGGTAGTATTCTTTCTTTGATTGTTGATTTTGGTATTGCGCTCTTTTCTTCCCCTTTGTCAATAAAAAAATGGTTTTGGCTCCCCTGTAATGTGTGAAGCCAACAATATTCATCAAACAGACAAAGTAATACTAGAGAGATAATCACAAATAACAACATTGCCATAAATAACAAGTACATAATAGAAATAACTAGTTGTGGAATGTCATACTAAAAAAAGATACAACCATCACAATCTGCTAAAAAATGTCTAACTGTAAAGTTTAGACAAGGAAAAAAACTACATAAGATCATCATCTATCAGACTCTATCCAAAATCCACTAGCTCAAGTCCTCATCACATCGGAGTGTTGTTACCTCCAGGAGTATCCGGTGGAAAGTATGCAGCAATAGGATCGAAGTGAGAAAATGTCGTCTCATCATCGAACCTGGGTCCAGGGAAGCTAGGGTGATGAATTATGGTAACTGGATGTGAGGGTCATGAGAGAGACTCCAGTGAATCAGCAATGATGTTCCGCAACACCTGAGCATGGGTGATATAGCAAAACTCTGAATCAAGATAGCCTTGATGTCGTTGCGCTGAGAGGGCAACGAAATCATCAAAACGCTGATAGAAGCCAGGGTCAAAACCCGGAGCAGGGGTTGGAGCAGCAGCAGTAGGAGGAGCCTCGGGGTCAACATCGTGAACAGGCTTAGCACCAGGAGACAAAGGATGAGTAGGATATAACCTAGACCTACTGTGTTCAATGGAAGTGGAGGAGTAAGAACAAGTTTGAAGATCAATTTCAAACCTCCTAAAGATAGAAGCCAAGTGCATAGGGTAGACAAGGTTGCGTCCTGCATTTCTACAGTTAAGCATCCATGCCATCACAGTCTTAGGAACAGAAAATGGAATGCCAAAGTGAATGTGGTACATGACTGACAATTCTAGGAAGGTAATCTCATCAGAGGATCCCTTCTTTGGAAGAAGAACAGAGAATATAAACCTATGGAGTTCATAGAAGTTTTGATTTAGATGCTTGGAGTAAACTCTTCTAAGAACATGTTTAGGATGACACAAAAGTTCTTTGAAGGAATCAAAGGTGACACCTTCAGGAAATTGAATATGATGAATGTCTACTAACGCTTCACCTACATCAGGAACATGAAAATCTTCACTGATGTCGGTGGCATTGAACTCTAGTTCTTGCCCAGTAATACATGAATAGAAGTTGTCATTATCTTTTACTTGCAGATTAGAGTAAAACATACGGACATCATTATCATAAATATTCTCAGCAACTTCAAAAAAATTATGAAAGCCGACACGGTTGAAAGTGGGAGCATACTCAGAAAAGATGGTAAAGTTAACATATGCTCTAGCACAAATTTTGCGACCAGAAAATGAGTCAAACCAAAGGTCAAAAAATTCTCTATCGGAAAAGAGACTGGAATCGTAATCATCAGATCTCGTAGGTCGAACTGGACTAAAAACATTTGTGGGAACATAGTCAGAGGAGGATGATCCTGGTTGAGAGGAATCAACCTTTCTCTTTTGGTGTTTAGATGCCATGGATCAGAAGAAAAATAGAATAGAATACCTTCGAAGAGGAGGAAGATGGGGGAGAGGATGGCCAACTAGACTTCTGAGAAAGCACGAAAGGAAGGAGGAGGAGAAGTTCTATGGAGTATTTGTGGGTATTTTTTGGTAGAAGTATGAAGAAAATTGAATGGAAGGAGAAGAATATATAGAGCTAGGGCCGGTTGTTCGGTTCTGGAAATCCGTACAGCGCCGACCGAACTCGGTCTGAACTCTGCCAGAGTTCGGCTGCTTGTATTTCCAATGTCATAAATGCAGTATTTGTTTAAAGTTTGAATTTATAACTGTTATACTTCTTCATTTAATAACTTCTATTATTTTGGGTTAGCTGTAGGGGCCGGATCCCAGCTAGCGGTAGTCCGAAGACTAGTGCACCGTGGCGCTTCAGACTATTTATACCTGTATGACAGAAGGACCCTTTCGGCTTGTACCCAAAATAATTTTCGTTAATAAATTACAAAGTTTCGAGTTATAAAAATAAATTTAATAAACATACTACATTATGAATCTAAAAAATCAAGTATGCCGAGCTCTCGTCGCATAATGTTAAATCAGTCTTCAGCCAATGGTTTTATGAAAATGTCTGCTAGTTGATGATCTGTGTCAATAAACTCTAGGCAGATGTCCCCGTGTTGTTGGTGATCACGTAAAAAGTGACGACGAATTTCAATGTATTTTGTGCATGAGTGACATACATGGTTCTTAGTCAGGTTAATAGTGTTACTGTTATCACAGTAAATGGGAATCTTAATGTAGTACAGATTGTAGTCTTATATAGTTTGTTTTATCCATAAAATTTGAGCACATCAACGTCCTGCGGTGATATACTCACCCTCAGTAGTTGATAATGCTACAGAATTTTGTTTCTTGCTAAACCATAAGACTAAGGCCTTTCCTAGGAAATGACACATATTGTTGGAACTTTTACGGTCTACTTTACATCCTGCAAAATCTACATCCGAGTAACCTACCAGGTCAAAGGATTTGGTTTTAGGATACCACAAGCCGACTGTAGAAGTTCCCTTAAGGTGTCAGAAGATACGCTTAACGGCACTTATGTGTGATTCCTTAGGATTTGTCTGGTATCGTGCACAAATACAAACATTGAACATAATATCAGGACGACTAGCAGTTAAATATAATAAGCTACCAATCATACCTCGATAATTATGCTGGTCGACAGGTTTGCCACTTTCACCAGTGTCAAGCTTTGTAGATGTAGCCATTGGAGTTCTGATAGGCTTTACATTATCGAAGTAGTACTTTTCAGTATGTCCTTCGTATATTTGGCTTGATTTATGAATGTTCCCATTGTGTGTTGTTTGATCTGGAGTCCTAGAAAGAAGTTCAGTTCTTCCATCATACTCATCTCAAATTCACTCTACAAATACATAGCAAACTCTTGACAAAGTTTTTCATTATTAGAACCGGATATAATATCATCAACGTATATTTGCACAAGAAGAATGTCATCATCTGAAGATTTGATAAACAAAGTTGTATCAACTCTTCCTTTTGAAAAGCCATTATCAAGTAAGAAGGCACTTAGGCGTTCATACCAAGCACGAGGTGTTTGTTTGAGTCCATAGAGTGCTTTCTTAAGCTTGAAGATGTGATCAGGTTTTTGAAAATCTTCAAAGTCAGGGGGTTGTTTCACAAAAACTTCTTCTTTTAGAAATCCGTTCAAAAATGCACTTTTCACGTCCATTTAAAACAGTTTAAAATCATTAAAACATGCAAATGCACAAAACATGCGGATATCTTATATTCTAGCAACAGGAGCATATGTTTCGTCATAATCAATACCTTTTTCTTGATTATAACCTTGTGCCACTAGACGTGCTTTGTTGCGTAGAACTTGTCCATCTTCACTTAGTTTATTTCGGAACACCCATTTGATACCAATTATCGATTGACCAATAGGTTTAGGAACGAGTTCCCAAACTTGGTTTCTCTCAAATTGATTAAGTTTCTCTTGTATGACATTAATCCAAAACTTATCATTAAAGACATCTTCTATATTCTTAGGTTCTATTTGAGAAATGAAAGCTATATGTGCTGCTATTTCAGAATGTCTAAGAGAGGAGCGTGTACTTACACCTTTTGATACATCACCTATAATGAGTGTCTCTGGATGACCTGGTAAGAATTTTAATGATTCAAATTTATGATTCAGATCTTCCACATGAATCTTATCGGTTTTTGCTTGTACACCTTCATCATCACTGTCGCTAGATCTGTGACAACTTAGCTCATCAAAAGTAACGTTCATAGATTCTTCAACAATCATAGATCTTTTATTGAAGGTTCTGTATCCCTTACTCTTAGCATCATATCCGAAAAATATTCCTTCATCTGTTTTAGAGTTGAACCTACCCAAGTTGTCCTTGGTGTTCAGGATAAAACAACGACATCCAAAAACTTTTGTCACGACCCGTATCCATTTTTTTTCTGGATACGAGACGTGTCCAAGCTAGCCTACGCCGCAGAGTCGACGGTAGAACGCTGTTACTGCCATGATGCTCAAAATCACAAATAATGCTCATTCACAAAATTAATTCAATTTACAATATTCACAACTTATACATTTTCAGAAAAATATAAACTTGTACAAATATTGGAATGACTACAACTCATCTGTCTAGCTAGTCTCTAGGCTTTTCGTCTGCAAGTACACCTTTCACTTCCCAAGCTAAGTGAATCCACGGCTAACCTAAAAAATATTGGTTTTCAGTCAGGAATGGAACGAGTACAATTCACTGAATGTAGTTTCAATAATGAAAATGATTATACAACAGAGATTAGCCTTTAAAGATATGATTCATAAAACAAATGAAGAAAAACAGAAATAACTAAATACCGAAAGCAGTAAATGAAAAACAGAAAATACTCACCGACTGACAGACTGAAATACCTTTTGATATGTAGTCGGTCTCGGAGCAATTACACGGCACTATCTATGATGTCTAAACACTATCTATAATGTCTACTTTGAAATAATAAATCACTGTTTACATTGTCTACCTTGCAATAATAAATTACTGTCTACACTGTCTAAGGTCAGATCACATATCTTCGATACTTCACCTCCCCCGACACCACAAAAAATAAAAACAACATAAAGACTGAAATCATATCCCTAACGAATAACAATGATGCATAGTAAAGATCAATACTGAAAACAAATAATAAACTGTACTCGCCTGTGGTCTTTTGCTGGTGAAACCGATATTCCAAACCACTCAATGTACCCCAATTGTCAAAACTCATACAACAGTCCTTGAAAGCTGAAATAAATATTACCAATGTTCTCAAAATAGTCAAATTAGCTAGAATTGCCTGTCCTTAAGTCCAATTTTGGACACAGGGGCAAAACGGTAATTTTAGGTCAAAACGGTGTCCGCCGTTGGACCCGCTTTGCACCGAAAAGTATGCCAGAGTCAACGGTCTCTAAAGTCGTCAAACTACATATCTACGAATTCATTTTAATGATAAGAACCCAACCATATGTCCAAAGTTGGATTTCGGCGGGTCGTGCACAAAATCGCCCGTTGAATCGGACCGTGGGACCAACAAAACGGCGATCCGATCAACTGTCTCAGAATTGGACCAAACTTGGCATACAGGACCAGAAAAATGATACGGTCCTGTTGGCATAAGTTTTGTCCTGATCTGACGAACATGCACAAAATAATTAAGAAATTTGCACAGAGACCGATATGGTGAATTTTGACGGATACGCATCAAATTTGTCGTGCACACGCAACCAATTTGAATTCCGTCAAAGCCCACACATCCACGAAACTATTACACACCTTTCGATGCTTTCAATTTGCGACCACGTCTCCCGGATTGGCGGGATGCACGTTGTATCGAAGGTTTTTCGTAAATTCTACAGTTTTAAAAACAGGTTTTTTATGATTTTCGATGTTGAATAACTTTCTGTAAACTAAATGAAAAATCAATCTATCGGAAGGATTTCGATGCCCTATATATTGGCTTCGACTGTTACAATTTAATTTTCAAGGTTTCAACAGTTTTGGCTCGGAATTGCCCTTCCAACACAGGGTGTTTGCTGCGTTCTTGTCTTATTTTTGGATATTGATTGTCGGATTTTTTGAATCAATCCGACAAGCTCTGATCGATTCTTCTCTAATCTAATTAATAGGGTGTAGAGGTGTATAGGTTGGCTAAATGTTTGGACATCTACTCGAACTTTTCATTGAACAGATTGCAAGAATAAAGCTCGGAATATAGAGTACCTGGATACTTCTTCTTCTTCTTCTTCTTAAACAGAGTGCTCTCTGTTTGCATGGTGTCTGGCGAATACTCCGGCGATAGGGACGGCGGTAATGGGTCGTAGTTGGCTGGAGGGCTCGCCTAGGGTCGGGAGTCTCTTTAGGATCGAGAAAATCGAATATGATGGAGGTTTGGTTATCGAAATAGGGTTTTCTATTTCCTCCGCTCGTGAAGGTTTAAACCGATTTTTGATCAGTTTAAATCTAGATTTTTTATCGGTTCTAATCCTAATTACTGGAGAATTGTATATGCTGGGATTCTGTGAAGATTTAAACGATCTGCTAAAGATTCGATTGAAATTGAATCTCAATAGTAGCGGCCTTCCTTCCTCGCTCGGGCATTTGCTCGTACTGTTTCTACGGGAACAGTACATCAGCCCTATTTTTCTATTTCTTTTTTTTATTTCTTATTTAACCCATACATATATATATATATATATATATATATATATATATATATATATATATATATATATATATATATATATATATATATATGTATATATATATCTCTATATATACATATGAATACTAGTATAATAATATCCATAAAAATCTAATTAAAATCCCAATATTATATATTCCTTGATTAGTGCCTATTTTTATAAATATGAATATATATATATATATATATATATATAAAAAATATATATATATATATATATATATATATATATATATATATATATATTTTATATATATATATATTAATAACATTTATTTGACAAAAATAATATAACCAATAATAGTAAAATAATATTATATAATAGTAACCTCAATAATATTGATAATAAAAATAAAAATAAAGAAAATAATAATAATAATAACAAAATTCCATAAACCAAATAAAGGCGTATATACCATTTGCGCAGTCTAATAATCCCAAAATTGTACAAGGACCCTTTTTATACAAATAATAATATTTGTAATATTTAATTACGAATACTTAGAAAATATTCGTTACATCATTAAAATGAAATACAACACCCCCATACCAAATTCCATCAACACGAATGTCATTGGACATGCCGTATGACTACATAGGCTTGGGCTCAGTTCGGGTCCAGTCCGGGGTAAAATGGTATAACCGGTTTCCCTAAACTCAATAATTTAATTAATAAATAATAAATCTTCGGTAAGGGTTAAGTCGTAACATGGCCTGGTTTTCCTAGTTAGGACATCGCTATGGCTCGACCTTCCCTACCAGGACTAATACACTAGTCAAAGCACGCCATTGTACTATCCGTGCCATGATTCCTAGCCGTCTTCTACTTCGAAACTTCACCATGGCTAAAGTCATATATCGTAATAATTAATTAAGTAATTAATTATAAAAAATTCTAAAAAACCATTTAAAATCAAATAAATAATATTTTATCAAATTTTGGGAAGAGGGGTTACAAATCTACCCACCTTAAAAATAATTTTGTCCTCGAAATTCTAATTCATAACTATTCCTTAAATTCCAAAAAGGAAATCTTCCATTACCTTAATCTCCTCAAATTTTTAATCCCACAAAAATAGTTATATCCTCCTCTTAGCCATTTTGTAACTATGAAACTCCGTGGACTTCTACCCACCTTGGTCACACTACTCCCTCAGAGGCATATCCTACAGCTTTATAATCATCCAACTACTTGCTAAAATTTCTACCAATAGATATCTACTGTATATGGCATCTATAATCCTCTCCTATCTATCAAGCAATCTAAAATTTAACAAGCAACAAATTTACGCAAGTAGCTAAGAAATATTGGTAAATTCTAATAAGCATGACCATTCGTCGCTCTGCAATATGAATGACAGGTAGATAAGGAAGAATAATCAAGAGCAATTATGAAGTTTTCAAGAGTGGTAGCGGTATCCAATGATGTAGCTAATAAGAAAATTCATTAACCAATAACTTATTTGCTAGAGTGGGCTACTCTAGTCCAGTCACTTGCTAAATCGAAGAACCTTTGCAATCCATGTAATATAGAAGTTCCCACTCTCGAATCTTACTCTAAACAAGGTTCAATAAAAGAACAGAATTTGAGAAATCTAGAATATGATCTTTCCGTGGTTATTTAAACACACGAGCAAGGAACAATAATGCAATACAAGATCGTATCGCGACTTCCAAGTAGATGGAATAATAGTTACGAATGACTTCACAGTCTAAGAGGGGGAGACTACGTATTAGGTATAGGGACCTATTTTAAATAGTTTGGTTTTATAGTCCAAATATGATGGTATGTATGGATGGGTTTTACTGGATCTTAATGGGTTCCTGATTGGACATCAATCGTTGGTTGGATGAACCTCAGATTTTAGTCTATATTGACTGGACCAGATCCTAATGATAGACTATTTCTACTAGGTTAGGGTAACTTAAAATAGGTTTCTACTCAATAGGTTGAGCTAGTTGCCAGTCCGGTTGGTTAGCTAGGGCCCTAAAGCCCAAAAATGTGCCTTCAGTATCTTTTGTGTTTAAGTAGCACGAGAAGACACAATTGAGTGACACACTAGTGACATGTGCGTAGTGGGCTTCGAGTAGATCACAACCATATATTGGGTCGAAAGATTCGAGTCAAGGTTGAGGCTCTAATGGAAGTCGAAAAGTATACCGGTATTATGGTAAGGGTTATAGCTAGTTCCTTTTGACCCAAAAGTCGTACCATAAAAATAGAGTACAAGAGGATGTGTTTGAATGTGACATGATATGTTTATATAAAGGTGGAGTCGTCTATGACTTGTATGTGAAATTTGTTGGAAGGTAACAGCTGGCCTCGTGCTCCGATTGTTAATGACACGACCGGGGAAACAAAATGATCTAAATGGAAAGTAGGAGTCCATAGGGTACTAATTATCATCCTAATGGAAATCATTCTAATCCATCGGAAGTCCTCGTATATCCCAAAATTTTGGAAGGCTTACAGTATACTCACCTTAGAATCTAGGACATGGTTTTAGGTAATAAGGTTGGAAGAATTCCAAAGTCTGGTTATCGTACTTCGACTCTTGTTAATAAAAAATAAGGCACGACGTAACGGAATACGATAGATATAAGTCAAGTCAAGGTTCGTTCCTCATTAAATGGGAAAGGATTGTGTACAATGATATATGATCGATAAAATAGAATGATCTACTTGTCCACAGTATACAAGAGTTGTCGACGGGATAACCAACTCTAAGGCACATCCTACGAAAAGGTTTCTAACAACTGAGTCGTGAGTTTCTATTTGTATCAAGCCTGCCTGACTATTGTCACAAGGGTTTTAGTGGTATGGGCTGGCCGATGGTTGCTACACTTATGTATACAACTATCATTGCCATGGGGATACTCCGTATCTTTCTACCAATTATGAGCTTTCGTCTTTCCAAATAAGTGAAAGACAAAAACCATAAAGAGTTAAAGGAAGATGTCACTGAATACAATTTCGTAATTCAAAGGCGAATGTATAATTCAAGAGGAATTGTCAATGCAGTCGCGGATGAGATCATAGATGATACCTCAAAAACTCAACACACGTGGGATAATTAAGGAGAGAGCGAACCGAGTGCACTAAGGTTGATCAAACCGTAGTACATCGACTCTGATTAGACAATATGTTAGTAGGCGTCCCCACTAAACGTATGTCTTGAATCAAGCTCGAGAACAGAGTGAGCTTGTAAAACTAGGCTGTAATAGCAGCATTGGTCAAAATAGTCAAAAATACAAGTATACGAGATTTTTTTTGAAAGGAGGCACAAGTAGTTTGAGTTTTGTGAGAATCAAAACCTTACCTGGTGTTCTTGCTTATACGGTCATTCTACTATCTTCTTACTCATAAGACTCTGGTCAACTAATGGGTTATGGACCTCTAAATTCCATATTCCAGGTAAACCTATTAGCATCAATCAATTACCTCGTCAATAGGTCACAAAGACCACGAAATGCTAGGTTGGGAGACATGCCACCCAACTTATAGAACTTTCACTAATATTGGGTTTGGATCTTATGGGTCACACAGGGCATTGTCCTATCCTCTATAGTCTCCTAAACTTGTAATCATATCTGAAGTCATTTCACCGAGGGTTATGCCTCGCCCGTATATTCTGGCTGTGGTAAAACCTTGTTTTCGTAACTCAAATATAATACAACATCGAACATTTCTTAACTCTATCCGATATTGTCCCAAGGGTAACTACGATCAAAGAGGTCCACTAGCCATAGCTTTAGCAATATTTTAAAACCCATATTCTCTTAAACTAATTCCAACTCTAGGGGTCGTGCCTCACCAGTGCGCTTCTGGCTGCAGTGAGTCCATAGTCTCCCTAATTCAAGTAAAAGGCGACAGTGCGCTGCTGTCCTGCCATTATGAGTTAACTAACATTTCTTTAACTATATCTGTAAAAATTTGTGAGCTTCAAGAGATTCAAACATGTTGACTATGAAATAAAGCGTAAGTATTTGTCCTAGCAGTCATAACCCTTTTAAAATAAAAGATTGAACAGGAAGAAAATAACTTAGGACAAAAGAAATACAATATTCTAATATCTATTCTATGTGTATTCAAACCATTGAGAAAAGCCCTGAATCGAAACTAACTCGAGGTCCGTATATGGATAACAAAATCAGAAATTTTATCAAATAATGATTCTTAGGGCAACTAGGAATTAAATAGACAATTCAAACTAGGATATAGGGATGATATCTAAGAAGCAAAGAGAAGAAACTAAACAATTTATCAAGATTAGATCATCAATTCTATGAAGCCCTGCCTCATCAAGTGAATAACTTATCCACATTGGATCATATCGTCATATCAAGAGATAATAGTGTACCTATATATGGGGATCTGACAAGCTATCAAAATTAATAACTCATCCTCTAAATTGCATGGCCTAGACTATCCATCGGTAAATTTATATAAGGGACTCCTAGTCCTAGTCATTCTTTTAAATTAAATTAATCCCTAACTCGTGAATGAGCATTTCCTAGTCGTAGGCTTGCAATAGTACGACTAACTTAAGTACTATCACGAGTTTGCATGGTTTGCGAAAACTGGCCTGCATGGGCCACCACAAAAACTTGTCACGATCCGCACTCATTTTTTTCGGATACGAGACGTGTCCAAACCAGCATACGCCCCAGAGTCGGCGGTAGAACGCTGTCACGGCCATGATGCTCAAAATCACAAATAATGCTCATTCACAAATTAATTCAATTTACAATATTCACATGTTTTACATTTATAGAAAAATATAAACTTGTACAAATATTGGAATGACTACAACTCATCTATCTAGCTAGTCTCTAGGCTTTTCGTCTGCAAGTACACCCGTCACTCCCCAAGCTAAGTGAATCCACGGCTAACCTAAAAAATATTGGTTTTCAGTCAGGAATGGAACGAGTACAATTCACTGAATACAGTTTCAATAATAAAAATGAATATAAAACAGAGATTAGCCTTTAGACATATGATTCATAAAATAAATGAAGAAAAACAGAAATAACTAAATACCGAAAGCAGTAAATGAAAAACAGAAAATACTCACCGACTGACAAACTGAAATACCTTTGATATGTGATCGGCCTCGGGACAATTCCACGACACTGTGTACGATGTCTAAACACTGCCTACAATATCTACTTTGCAATAATAAATCACTATTTACACTGTCTACTTTGCAATAATAAATCACTGTCTACACTGTCGAAGGTCAGATCACATATCTTTCATACATCACCTCCTCCGACACCACAAAGAATAAAAACAACATAAAGACTGAAATCACATCTCTAACAACTAACAATGATGCATAGTAAAGATCAATACTGAAAACAAACAATAAACTGTACTAGCCTGTGGTCCTTTGCTGGTGAAACCGATATTCCAGACCACTCTGTGTGCCCCAAGAGTCAAAACTCGTACAACATTCCTTGGAAGCTGAAATAAACATTACCAAGGTTCTCAGAATAGTCAAATTAGCTAGAATTGCTATCCTTAAGTCCAATTCTGGACACAGGGGCAAAATGGTAATTTCGGGTTAAAACGGTGTCCGCTGTTGGACCCGTTTTGCACCAAAAAGTGTGCCAGAGATAATGGTCTCTAAAGTCATCAAACTACATGTCTACGGATTTGTTTTGAGGATACAAACCCAACCGTATGTCCAAAGTTGGATTTCGACGGGCCGTGCATAAAATCGCCCGTTGAATCGGACCATGGGGCCCGCAAAACGGCAATCCGATCAACTATCTCAGAATTGGACCAAACTTGGCACATAGGTGTAATGCCCCAGTCCCAAAATACGTAGGACCAAGTATGTGAACATGCCAGCTGCACATATACGAAGAATACTCTAATATATGGAATCCTTAAATATGTACATAAGCTGTAAATAAAATAATTACAGGCCAGAATAACATATCTAATCTCATCACAGCTCAACACAAAAGATAATAGAGTCCAAATAAATAAATAAGAGTATCAAAAGATAGCCGGATGAACATACTCACTCCAAACAGCTATGAAAAATAGTCTCACAAGATCGGAGTCCAACCTCCGCAAAATAGAAAGCAATGAGCTGTAAAATAATGTCCACTAATGTCTCAAATATAGAATAAACTAAAAATCAGGAGTGACTGCCTCATCATCGATGTAAGATGGATCTAGAGCCACTTCGTACTCCTGTGGAAAGTCGTCTAATCCTGGAAAGATAACCAGGTCCTCAGGGGACATAGCAAGATACAAGAAAACACCATGCCATATAACTGTGATAATATAATAGAAAGAAAAGAGATGCATGCAATAGGGTGCCTACCAATTCTACAGTGAAAATGCAGTTAAGAACAGACCTTCAACGCATGGGTATCCGGCTCAGTAGCAGTAACTCAGGTATGGCCCCATCAGGATACCAGGGACCTCAAAGCATAACATTCCTCGAATGTCAAAGGCCAGCAGTATCAGTAATAGGAAAGTGCATAAGGACCCATACGTTAAGGACACTGTTCTCCCCACCCAATGTCTAGTAGGGTCACATCCATGACTCATGAACCTCTAGTAACTGCTAAGTCTTCTAGCATGCAATTCTATTGGCAGTTACTCCTATCCGTCGCACGCTCCATACGTATCGGTGGCCAGCCGACTACGCGAATACGTGTCCTACATGTGACTCACAACACGTGGTAAGCAAGTGTCAAGGCCGTATGAGATATACCAATATCTCAATATCAATGGGTGGTCAATAAACTAAGTCAATGCGAGAGAATAAATAAAGCAAGAAAACGACCGATAGAGTCGCTTGCACCCAAGTGTGACTTGGACGCACAGTTTAAATAAAAAGAAATAAAATACTAAAAATAACAACTGAAAATAAGAATATAATAATCACAGAGTAAGGTGGCAAGGTATCTTGCCTGGAGTGCGAGAAGGGCAAATCCAAGAGTAGCAAGTGTCAGCACCAAAACTCACAAAACACAGATGACATCAAACGCTGAAACAAACATCAAAAATAATCTCGGTGAAGAAGAAATACCTAGGATGCCTGCCCAAAAGCCATATTCTGGAACAGGGGCAAAATCGTAATTTCGGGTCAAAACGATGTCCGCCGTTGGAGTCGCTTTGCACCGAAACGTGTGCCAAAGTCTATGGTCTCTAAAGTCGTCAAACTATATGTCTACGATTTCTGTTTGAGGAGAGGAACTCAACGGTGTGTCCAGTTTTGGATTCCGAGGAGCCGTGCACAAAATCGTCCGTTTGAGTGGGTCGCGGTCCTGCAAAAAAATGGGTTCCGATTCGACCTTCTCAGAATCGAACCAAACTTGGCATGCAGGACCAGAATTTTGATCCGGACCTGTTGGCGTAAGTTTCGTCTCGATCCGACGACTGTACACGAAGTTATGGACAAGTTTGCAAAACGCCGATACGGGATATCCCGACGGATACGCGTTGGTTTCGTAGCGCACGTATGACGAAACTGAGTTCCGTCAGTTCCCACACGTCCGCAACGTCCATACGCGTCTTTCGATGCGTATAGCGCGCGACCACGTCGCCCGGTTTGTTGGGGCGTACGTCGTATCGGACAAAATTCTAGAATTTTTGTGACTTAGAAACCAGTTTTTTCGACAACTTCTCATACAGTTTTCTTCCTACATATTAAACGAAACATCGATCCAAAAGTTGTGTTCTACTCTTGATTATATTGTTAACGACTGTTTTCAATTAGTTCCTGAAAAATCTCGACCTACAGGTCTGAATCGGGCTTCTAAGTTGTGGTTTGGGACTGGATTAAAACTTTGTTTTCAACAGTTTTTGGGGGCAACTTTGCCTCGATTTTTTAAGCAATCCCCTGGGGTTCCCAGGATTCTATCAGAAGGGGCTTGGAGGGGTTCATATGGGCTACGCACAGAAATTGCTAGTTCGAGAAATCTTCGAGTGAGCGTGAAGAAAATAGGATGGGAAGAAGGGTACCTCGCTGTCTAATTACTGAGCGGGGTCGATTATTGTCGGTTGGGGCGGCGCTCCGGCGATCTTGGCGGTGGCACGGTGGTTGTTCGGCGCCCGGGGTGTGTGCGGTGAGGTCGGCGGCCTTGGGGTCGAGGTCGAGAGGAGATGGAAAGGAGTTAGGGTTTGGTTTTTGAGCGAATGCTATATATGCTGTCCGCCGCTGCTGTTATCATTCCTATTTGTAATAGGAATAACATATGCCTCGGGTTACTACTGCAGCTACTGCAGCGGGTGAACATGGTGTGGGATTAGGAATAGGTGTCGGGTCCCACCAACTCATTTGCTTCTTTTTTTTTTACACAAGCCTTACCAAGGCTTGGAAAGTCAGCTTGGCCGCCCCTTCCCTTCCGCTGGGTTGTTGGCTGGGCCCCACTCCCATCTATATTTTTTTTAACAAATAACTAAGTATTTATATATATATATATATATATATATATATATATATATATATATATATATATATATATATATATATATATATATATATAAGCAAGCAATATATTACCCAAAATTTACCACTAAATTCCTAAAAATCCTAGAATTTTATACACCTTATTTAATAGAATTATTAACATGCACCCATATAATAATGTATATATACACATACTTTAATTATACTAATAACTTAATAGTAAATAAATCCATAACTAATAAAATACGTAACAAATATTAATTTAATTTAAAAAATCAATTATAAATTATGGGGGTTTACATCCTTCCCAACTTAAAAAAATTTCGTCCTCGAAATTAAACTAAGGTCGGGGGATCGATGCAGCGCAAGGAATATAATGGTACTTAATATGTAAGACATACCTTCGCATTCGAACAACTGCGGGTAGCGATTCCGGATGTCGTCCTCGCGCTCCCAAGTAGACTCCCCTGGCGAGTGATGCTTCCACGCCACGCGAACCAATGGAATAGATTGATTCTGCAACACCTTCACTCGACGATCGAGGATACCTATTGGTTGCTCTTCGTACGACAAACTTGGTTCAACTGTGATCTCGGAGTGATCAAGCACATGATTGTTGTCCGCCACGTACCTCCTCAACTGAGATACATAGAATACGTCATGCACTCCCTCTAGCGACGGTGGTAATGCCAATCTGTAGGCAACCTCTCCTACCCGTTCCAAGACGTCGAAAGGCCCGATGTACCTTGGACTCAACTTGCCACGTCCTCCGAATCGAATCGTGCCCCTAGTGGGGGATATCTTCAAGAACACATGGTCACCCTCTTTGAACTCCAAGGGTCGACGACGATTATCCACCCACTGCTTCTGACGATCCTGCACTGCTAGCAGGTGGTCCAGAATCTTCTTCACTGTCTCCACTGTGCTCAAGACCAACTCGGGACCCAATAGCTGTCGCTCTCCTATGTCGCTCCAACAAACAGGAGACCGACACTTCCTACCATACAATGCTTCAAACGGAGCTATTTGAATGCTCGCTTGATAGCTATTGTTGTAGGAAAACTCAACAAGATGAAGATTGTCCTCCTACGAACTGCCAAAATCAAACATACACGCTCTTAACATATTCTCTAGCGTCTGAATAGTACGCTCCGACTGGCCGTCTGTCTGCGGATGATACGATGTGCTAAACTTCAATCGAGTGCCCAAACTCTCTTGCATGCTCCTCCAAAAGTGCAAGGTAAATCTCGAGTCATGGTCCGATACAATACTAACATGCACACCATGCAATCTCACAATCTGCTCCATATATATCTCTGCCAATACCTCTGTCGACTGGCCCACTCTAAAAGGTAAGAAATGTGCTGACTTCGTAAGTCTATCAACAATCACCCATACTGCGTCACGTCCCCTAGGACTCCGAGGAAAACCCATGACGAAATCTATAGTAATGTGCTCCCACTTCCACTCGGAAATGGGTAGCGGCTGCAATAATCCGGCCATCCTCTGGTGCTCCGCCTTCACTTGTTGACATACCAAGCACTTGGCAACGAAATGAGCTATCTCCCGCTTCATTCCGTGCCACCAATAATACTGTCGTAAGTCACGATACATCTTGGTCCCTCTGGGATGAATAGAGTAAGTTGAACTGTGAGCCTCGGCCATCAGCTCCTGCCGTAGATCTCTATTGGGAACATAAATGCGATCACTACATCGTAATGTCCCATCGGTGTGGATCCTCAATCCTGTCTGCTCTCCTGCTTCAGTCCTCTCTTTCAGCCGTCGAAATCTAGCATCATTAGGCAATGCTGCCTTGATGCGCTCTACCAATGACGATTGCACTTGAAGGTTGGCTAATACGCCGTCTGCTCCAGGTAATACTACCTCAATACCAAGATGCTCCAAGTCTTTAATCAATTCCCTCTGTGTAGTCAAAAAATGTGCCATGGGCTTACGGCTCAATGCGTCTGCCATGACATTAGCCTTGCCCGGATGATAATGTAGCTCAATCTCATAATCCTTCATCAACTCCAACCAACGTCGCTGCCGCATATTCAACTCCTTTTGTGTGAACACGTACTTGAGGCTCTTATGATCAGTGTAGATATCAACCTTCTCGCCGTACAAGTAGTGTCTCCATAGCTTCAAGGCAAAGATAACCACTGCGAGCTCTAGATCGTGGGTCGGATAGTTCTTCTCGTGCACTCTCAACTGTCGAGATGCATATGCTACTACGCGACCGTGCTCTATAAATACACATCCTAATCCCTTTCCGGATGCGTCGCTATAGATCACAAATCCTCCTGGGCCCGATGGTAGTGTCAAGATCGGTGATATGGTCAACCGCTTCTTCAACTCGTTAAAAGCGGCTTGACACTCTTCTGTCCATACAAACTCCTGATCCTTGCAAGTCAATCGAGTCATAGGCCCTGCTATTCGAGAGAAATCTTCTACGAACCGTCGGTAGTAACCCGCAAGTTCGAGGAAACTTCTTACTTCAGAAGCTGTTATGGGAGCGGGCCATGATTTGACAGCTGTGATCTTCTCTGGGTCCACTGATATACCATCACCCATAACAATATGACCAAGGAATGATACCTCCTTGAGAAAGAAATCACACTTGCTAAGCTTCGCAAAAAGTCTCTCGTTCCTCAATGTTCCCAAAACTATCCGTAGATGCTGCTCATGCTCCTCTTGACTCTTGGAGTAAATCAACATATCGTCTATAAAGACTACTACAAATTTGTCCAAGTATTGGTGAAAGATCTTGTTCATTAAATTCATGAAAACTGCGGGAGCATTGGTCAAACCAAAAGGCATGACCAAGAACTCGTAGTGTCCATACCTCGAACGAAAAGCCGTCTTTGCAATGTCTTCTTTCCGAACCTTCAATTGGTGATAGCCTGATCGTAAGTCAATCTTAGAGAATTCTTTTGCTCCACTCAGTTGATCGAATAGATCGTCTATACGCGGCAAGAGATACTTGTTCTTCATCGTTACTGTATTCAATGCTCTGTAGTCAATGCACATGCGCACTGTCCCATCTTTCTTGGGCACAAAAAGAACGAGCGCTCCCCATGGTGACGTACTGGCACGAATAAATCCCTTCTCTAATAGGTCATCAATCTGTGTCTTCATCTCTACCAACTCCTTGGGTGCCAGACGATATACTCGAGATGAAATAGGCTTGGCTCCGGGAATAAGCTCAATAGAAAACTCAATATCTCGGTCAGGTGGTAGTCCTGGCAACTCCTCGGGAAATACAACCTCGAACTCGGTGATAATAGGGTACTGTGGGGTGTCATGCATCATCATATGAGTTCCCGATGCGGGTGCATCACAACTATCTCCATCTTCTTTGGTGAACTCAAACTCTGCCGCATTCGGTGGTCTAAAGATAATAATGCTCCTATGGCAGTCGATGAGAGCGAAATGCTGGCTCAACCAGTCCATTCCAAGAACTACGTCAAATGTTGGCATAGGGAATACAAGAAGTCGTGCCACCATCTCTCTACCATTTATCACTACAGGATAAAGTCTACAAACACCACTAACAGGTACAACTCCTCCTCCAGTGAGTATTTTAACATTCTTAGCTAAGGGTATAATGGGAATGCTGTGTCTAGTGGCAAAACTAGTGGCTATGAATGAATGAGTGGCTCCAGTATCAAATAATATAATAGCAGGAAAAGATGCAACTAAAACCATACCTGCTATAACCTCTGCCTCTGTCTCTATATCCTCAACAGCCATTGAGAATACCTTCCCATGATTTTGTCCGGGGCCCTGAGTTCTGGCCCTCTCGAACTGTGCTGACTGAGGTGGTAATGGCGGGCGAGGTGCTCCTGTCGCTGGCTGAGGTGCTGGAAGTGCTGGGGCTAAGGACTGCTGTTCTGGATAATCTTTCACCTTGTGCTGTCCTGACCCACATCTCAAGCATGATCCAAGTCGAATTCGACAGTCCTTCAAGACGTATCCCTGCTTCCCGTAAAAGTTGCAGGTGGGCTTCTGATAAGGTATGTGCCTCTGCTGGAACTGTCCTGTGGCCCTCCTAATAGGTCCCTCTGTGTAGTTCGGGCTGGTGTAACTGCTGGTGTATGACGCCTCGATGTCTGCTGCTGTTCCTTGCAAAGAATCTCCTGAGCACGAGCTTCTTCCAAGATAGCTGAATGGGAGACTCGAGACTGAGTAGTCGTATAAGACTTGAGCTCTGGTGCCAGCCCCTGGTGAAATCTCCTCACCTTCTCTAACTCGGTCGGAATCAATCCCGCACCAAATCGACTCAGGCGGTTGAACTCTGAGTCATATTCATCAACTGTTATATTCCCTTGCTTCAGATGAAGGAACTGGTCATAGAGACCATCTCGAACATGTATAGGGAAGAACCTTTAATAAAATGCATCATAGAACTGCTTCCAGGTGATCCCAGTGCCTAATCGTCTCTCTTCTGCCTTCCACCAGGGGTGAGCATTGTCTTCTAACAGTAAGTCCACTGCTGTCATCCAATCTCGAGCTGGCAACTGGGATGCCTTCAGTAGCTTCTCGGTACTAATAAGCTACTGTGACACCTCTAATGGCTTGTCCGTCCCTCTAAAGGCCTTGGGGTTTATATCTGTGAAATTCTTGATAGAGCCTTCATAGGGATGCAGAGCCGGTGCCGGTGCTGGTACTGGAGGTGGTGGTGGAGGTCTAGCCATAGCTGCCATCATCATCTGTCTCATTAGCTCAGTCTGCTGCCACTGAGCCTGCATCATGGCATACATAAACTGAGTAGTAGGGCTCCCATCTGTCGGGGGTGGAGGCATCTGAGGCCCCGATTATGGGAGAAACTGCTGAGGAAATGGTGGTGGAGGAGGCAGTGGTACATTTCCTCTCGGTGGCATGGTAGTAGTCTATCCAGCATGGCTGCCTGGGGTGCTACGATATCCGGGTACTCCGTCGTCGGTGTCGTATTAGGCTGCGACAGTCCTGGCTGGTAGGGTGTCGCTGGGGTCTTGGGAGGATTCTGTCCCTCCGAAGTAGCCTCTTCACCAGATATGAGGGCCAAAACAGAAGTGCGTCCGCTTCGTAGATTCATGCTGTTGGCACGAGGAAGATAATTTGATATTAGAAAAGATTAGATATGAAGTAAATCGAATAATCAAGAAAGTTTCGAAAAGATTTGGAAGTCAAGAGATAGTAGTAGTTCTGGACGAGATATTCCTGTTCCTATATGCAGGCTTGTTGGGCACAGTCATGTAACCCAACAATATTAAATCAGACCTGCATGGGCCACCACAAAAATATATAACTCCCTAGTCCCAAAATACGTAGGACCAAGTATGTGAACATGCCAGCTGCACATATACGAAGAATACTCCAATATATGGAATCCTCATATATGCACATAAGCTGTAAATAAAATAATCACAGGCCAGAATAACATATCTAATCTCATCACAGCTCAACACAGAAGATAATACAGTCCAAATAAATAAATAAAAGTATCAAAAGATAGCCGGGTGAACATACTCACTCCAAACAGCTATGAAAAATAGTCTCACAAGATCGGAGTCCAACCTCCGCAAAATAGAAAGAAATGAGCTGTAAAATAATGTCCACTAATGTCTCAAATATAGAATAAACTAGAAATCAGGAGTGACTGCCTCATCATCGATGTAAGATGGATCTACAGCCGCTCCGTACTCCTGTGGAAAGTCGTCTAATCCTGGAAAGATAACCAGGTCCTCAGGGGACATAGCAAGATACAAGAAAACACCATGCCATATAACTGTGATAATATAATAGAAAGAAAAGAGATGCATACAATAGGGTGCCTACCAATTCTACAGTGAAAATGCAGTTAAGAACAGACCTTCAACGCATGGGTATCTGGCTCAGTAGCAGTAACTCAGGTATGGCCCCATCAGGATACCAGGGACCTCAAAGCATAACATTCCTCGAATGTCAAAGGCCAGCAGTATCAGTAATAGGAAAGTGCATAAGGACCCATACGTTAAGGACATTGTTCTTCCCATCCAATGCCTAGTAGGGTCACATCCATGACTCATGAACCTCTAGTAACTGCCAAGTCTTCTAGCATGCAATTCTATTGGCAGTTACTCCTATCTGTCGCACGCTCCATACGTATCGGTGGCCAGGCAACTACGCGGATACGTGTCCTATATGTGACTCACAACACGTGGTAAGCAAGTGTCAAGGCCGTATGAGATATACCAATATCTCAATATCAATGGGTGGTCAATAAACTAAGTCAATGCGAGAGAATAAATAAAGCAAGAAAACGACCGATAGAGTCGCTTGCACCCAAGTGTGACTTGGACGCACAGTTTAAATAACACGAAATAAAATACTAAAAATAACAACTAAAAATAAGAATATAATAATCACATAGTAAGGTGGCAAGGTATCTTGCCTGCAGTGCAAGAAGGGCAAATCCAAGAGTAGCAAGTGTCAGCACCAAAACTCACAAATCACAGATGACTCCAAACGCTGAAAAAAACATCAAAAATGATCTCGATGATGGAGAAATACC